>JAODFY010234931.1:0-10213 GCA_027580055.1 Paracaudina chilensis | reverse complement strand
AAGCATATATGCAGGAGGTAACTTTGAAACAAATTGTTGACAGAGTGATAGATAGATAGATAGATAGAAGGATAGATGGATAGAAGGATAGATGGATAGAAGGATAGATAGACGCAGCATGTTCACAATAGCTCCCACTTGATGTGTGAGCTAAAAAGGCAAATTTTTTTAGAGAATGATCTTTCCGATTGTGGCAATATTGTGTTATTACATATCTTGGTTTTGCGTTCTTAAGGATTCAAAAGAATAGTATTCCACGTTGTCTCTGTCTCTATTATAATGTATTGAGCCATGTTGGGGTAAAATACATGGGGTTACGACGTTGAAATGAAACGCGGACGCCAGATTTTTGAGGAGCGCATTGTTATACTTCCCCATGCAGTACTTAAGGAGTGTGATCTGCACGATATTATATTTTTAGGACCACGGTTGTAGATTTTTAGGGGCGCTATGTATTGCTACAATGATTATTTTTGTCGTAGGTATACTAGTGTCAAAGATTCACATAATTTGAAATTTCAAGGACTTGGCACATGGGTACATAACTTCGGGAAATGACATCTGATCGTTTCATTTGCTGCACAGCTGGAAATGCCTTAGCGGAATTACATTTTTAAATTCCCCTCATTTCCGAAAAAGTGCATATATATCTCCTTCCCTTTATTAGTTATTGGCGATTTTGTGTTTGATACTGAAAAATTATGCAAGGTTTCAAATTTAAGACTATAATAACAGCTAATGGAACCACTCTACATGCGTTATTAATTAAATTTAGTTCTAGCTTCAGTCTGAAGTAATACCTACATGTACAGTAGCTCCCAAATTGCCTTAGAGGATACTGTCAAAGTTTGAGCAGTAAAATATGTATCTCTTGGTGCACTGTGACAATACCTTGAGGCATGTCAAATTTAAACTGTTTCCCTACTTCACTATAATGTTGAGAATCAGCCAGCTGTGTATATCAAATGCTTGATTTATGACAGGGTTGATCTCACCTGTACACCTGAATTTGTATCATATGCCACTCTTTGATCTTAATCTCCATTTGTCATCTCCCCCCCCCCACAAAAAAAAATATATATTCAGGGTGCTGGAAAAAATCCTTAAAAAAATCCAGACATTTTTTTCCCTCAGCCATTGTAGTACTTACTGTACCCTTAAAATATATCTCTCAATTTTGATTTCCATAACTCAAACTTTTTTCATTCTTGTGGGTAACAACCCTCAGAAGGGCAATTTCCCTGTCTGGATTGATGGACCATGTTATGATTTACGAGGGGCGACCTTTTCTGGCGGCTTTTCTCCTGGCAGCTCCATTTAATTTTTTGTTTTATTTTGTGACAGTGACAGATTTGGGAAGGAGAAGAATAATGTTCTGTTATATATTCTATAATGTTGCACATAATATATAATATAGTTACTGCACAATGAAATACAAATATGGTATACATGTAGGCTCAGTAAAAGAAAAGCAACACAAACCTATATGCATCCCAAATGGCTAGGATATAGAGCTCTAGCTTTACTTTGGTCATACTTGAGAATGGAAGTGGGATCATACCCCACAAGGGGATCAGATCCCATAAGGAGGGTAAGGAATTAATTATGTGAATGCTCATGTGCTTGGGGTCAGACCCCATGATCTCCCTCTCGGTATGAACCTGGATCAGGCCCTGCGAGGCCTTGTTCACACTTGAGAATGGAAGTGGGATCATACCCCACAAGGGGATCATATCCCATAAGGAGGATCAGGAAATAATTATGTGAATGCTCATGTGCTTGGGGTCAGACCCTAGCTGTATCCATGACCACCCTCTCGGTATGAACCTGGATCAGGCCCTGCGAGGCCTTGTTCACCCTTGAGAATGGAAGTGGGATCATACCCCACAAGGGGATCAGATCCCATAAGGGGGATCAGGAATTATGTGAATTCTCACATATTTGGGTCAGACCCTGTAACCACGATCTCCTTCTTATTATGGATCAGACCCTGCGAGAGGGTCAGATTCCATAATGGGGTCAGAAATAATGTGAATACATACTCAGGTCAGACCCTGTAACCATGATCTCCCTCTTGGAATGGATCAGACCATGTGAGGGGATCAGATCCCATAATGGGGATCAGAAATAATGTGAATACATACTCGGGTCAGATCCTGTAAACATGATCTCCCTCTTGGAATGGATCAGATCCTGCGAGGGGATCAGATCCCATAAAGGGGATCAGAAATAATGTGAATACATACTCGGGTCAGCTAGACCCTGTAAACATGATCTCCCTCTTATTATTTTTTTTTAATTTAACATTACCGTTAATAATAAAGACACACTTGTGTATGTATATTATTGGCGGGCATTTTGCCATGGTAGTGGTCGGACAGAGAAGTGGTAGTCCAAGATTACAACTACTGAGACTACAATGAGCGCTGTATATATATTTTGAGCAAGTCATGCGTTACATTTTCAAATTTTTCTTCTTGGCGAGTAAATTTTGGGTTATACTAGCCAAAGGACGAGTGATTTTTCGAGGCCTGAAGAGGTTGTTGGAGTCGTTAGACGTAACTGAATTATGTACTGGTTGTTGTCGGTATGGATCATACACTTATTATCACCAATGCCCACGTTTGGGCTTAGGTCCTACTAATTTCATTACCCACTACTTTCCCCCTTTCCTAATTGTTTTCCCTGTTAACTACCAGATTTTATACTTAGTGGTAATTGTTTGGTGTAATATCCTGTGTACCTGTCTGAACTTCTTTCGCCATACATTCCAGCTGGTACACTTCGTTCTTCTTGTAAATTATATCTTAACGTTCCAAACCAAGCTTGAAAAAAGTATGGCTACAGAAGTTTCAAGTACTCTGCCTCTCAACTGTGGAACCAGCTGACAGTTACCAGATAACAAACCAACTTGCTCTGTTAGAGTGAGCTTTGAAAAAAATCCTTGTGCACCGTTTGTATTGTGCGTGTCCGTGTTTATACTCCGGTGACCTCTGACATCATATCATTATAATATGCTTATAATATCATTAACTCTAACTCTGAACTGGCTTATTGAAACTCAATTCTTTATTACAGTGCTAGAATGTTATGATTGCCTGATTTTAATGTCAGTTTTACAAAGTTAGAGTTGATGTGGTCTACCTTTGTCCACTACCAAATTATATACAACCAGTAATTGTTTTGTGTAATATCCAGAAAGTCACCCCTTTGTCCCAGGTTTACAAACACTGCATGTCCATCAACACCTTAGGCTCAACTAAATCTCATTAACACTGCAGTGCTAGAATGGCATGCAATTGTGGTTGCCTGATAAAATCAGTTCTACATGGGCAGTGGTTGTGGGCTACCACTACCACATTATATACTACTGGTAATTTGTTTAAGATCCAGAAACAAACTAGAATGATCCTTTTTTAGTCCAGGTAGACACTGTCCATCACCATCACTGCCTGGAAACTCATCTAATCTCGTTCCATTCCCCATGATCATTGATGGAATTATTGCCATCTAACAAATTTCTCTCAATTTTTTCACCGTGTTGACAAGTTTACTACCCATGCAGATTGGGTGTTTCTGCATGGTCAGACCTGGAATCATGTTAGCAGATTTATTTTATTTCTATACAGGGTTTATATATATATACAACTTAGCTGGTCATGCTTTCAAAAGTTGTGGGCAAGGAGGAGGGGGGGGGGGGGTCCAAAAGAACATTTATTATCTGTGGAAAGTAACTTACAAATGTACAAAATGGAGATAGATGATGGCATATATGTGAGGGTAGACACCAATAATAATTCACCCATCATTTGCATACCTCCCACCTGTAGTAATGAACAAAAAAAACTTGTCACTCAGTCACTGGGTAGCATGCCAATTTATTATACCAGCCACAGTTGTTGATGTCCTTCAAGGCTAACAATGCCAGTGTTAAATTTGGATTGGGTTAGGGGTAGAATAAATGAAATGTTATAGGATCAGTCGTGCCGGCATGTGTGAGTGTGATGTGATGTATGTGTGTGTGTATTTGACGCTTTGCTTGTAAACACAAGAAGACAACCTTGCCTGGACAAATTCAAGTCCAAACTTGGTGTGTGTGTTTCTCACTATGAGTGCATGATCCTTATTGTGTTTGTTGCAGATCCAAGGTCCTTTTGGGTCAAAACTTAGAAAAATTCTGATTTTGTGAAATTTTGCTTGTAAACATGGTAAGTCCAGACTGCCTGGTCCAATCAAGTTTAAACTTAATGTGTGTCTTCCTCACGATGAGTAGAGGAACCCTATTGTTTTTGGTGCAGATCCAAGGTCTTTTTGGACTAAAAATGTTCCTCATAATGAGTACATATCCCTTTTGTTATGTGGAGGGGTCAGAGGTCATCTGGGGTCAACAGAGGTCAAATGTTGAAGACCTTGTAAATACCAAGTCCATCACCCCTGGTCATATATCAAGCTGAAACTTGTATATGTTGTATATGTTTCTCACATTCAGTACAGGAACCTTATTGATTTTGGTGGAGGTGGACCACCACCCCTCCACATTTCCTTGCCTCCTGCACATTCCTGTGTCCTTCATACTCTTGTGTCCCCTCCACATACCATTGTCCCCTCCACATACCCTTGTCCTCTCTACATACCCTTTCCCCATTCACATAACCTCTCCCATTTATTTGAATCAAGGAATCACTAAGCCTTTCGGCTTCTTGGTTTCTTTTTTATCCATATTTAGGTACCGGTATGTTAGAAATCTACTAGATTAAATACTGTTATGTACAGTATGGGGTTGCAACCAAACACAAACTTCATGGGGAGGTCTGTGAAGTTGGGCCAGAATTGTAGACCTTTAAAGATCACAACATGATACTGTACTGTACATGTATACCTTTATTATAAGTTAACAAATTGAATGTTCTATAAAGAATATGGAATAAATTATAAAGAAACAATAGATATTTATCTAGCTCTGAGTGGCACAGTCATGTAAAAAATAGACCAAAAAATGTCTGCCTCGATATCAATGAAATGGACATTTCAAACATATCTTGAGAAAGGAACAACATCTTTGGATGCAGATTTCAGACTTTCAGTGTCTTGTCACTCTTGTGTATCTTTGTATTCCCTTTACATGTACCTGCTGGGTTTATTAAAAATGTAATTCTATGATCATACCTAGTGTCCTAAAAAATTCCCTTTTCCTTCCTTTTTATGTCATTATTTAGGCTTATTTGGCACCCGTCCTGAAATGTAAAGGAAAAACGACACAAAAGTTCAAGCAATATGGATTATTCTCGATGAAGCTTCTTCGAGGCTGCATACAACTCCTTAGCGAACAGAAGGTAGAGGCTGCCAATATTGGTTACCTGGTGCAGATAGCGTCACATGCTCACCACTGTCTACAGAAAACCAAGGTACTTCAACAGCCGGTACCCTTAGCTCTAGAGAAACTCCTCTATCACATCATGCTGCAGCTTCTCAAAGGAAACTTCTTTGCTGATGCTCTCATATTTGCTGAATTTCTCAAGTTTGAATTGCAGTTGGTGGAGGATGGCAATCGGGACAATGAATTCGATAGCATCTGCAAACAGGCCTACACACAGTTATGGAAAGCCTGTACCAGTCTGCAGAAGTCATCCAAACAGTCACCAGCTAAACATGGGTTAGTTTTGGAAGCCAGGCACTTAGCATTGTCCATGCTCTTGTGCACCAGTCACGACAGGAGATGGATAGTCGACGGATTTCTGAGAAGTAGTGTCGAGTATGAACAGAGTGTTGGTAAAGACACTGGGCGGTTTCCCCGGCTGTGCAGCTTCTTTCGGCAAGCGTTGAGTGACCTAATGAATTCCGATTTTAAAGAAAGGTTAAAAGATTGCCCAGGCGAAGATGATGTTGATGAAATTATTTCTCCAGTTTTAGAAGTCACTGTGCAATATGCAAAATGCTGTATTTTAGGACAAAAGAAAAGCGATGCAGCTAACACTTGTGAAATACTAACTGATCTGCTACAAAACACAAAAGGGAGTGCTGAAGTTGCCATAGATTACATAAGAGCAACAATGTCTCTCTTGAGGATAGTACTTACATCTTCAGGGGAAGATCATCCCCCATCAAATTCCAAGAAAAGGGGGAAGAAGATAAACCCTAAGTGCTCATCACAGAATATATTTACCAAGGACATCCAAGGTGTGCAGAAAATGATGGAGAAGGAGACATACAGGATAGTGCCAATGAAGTGCTTGGCGGAGGCATTGGAACTGTTCCGTAAGGTTCAGGAGAACGCTCTTAGTAATGGTAATTGTCCATCATCGCCGCCTGTGTTGCAAGTCCTCAGCACCCTCCACCTAAATGTTGACATCCTGGAATATTTGAAGCAGTATTTCCTCGGTTGTTCAGAGGGGGACAAAGCCCTGGGTGGTAAACCAGCCAGTCAGTTGATACAGAGATGCATAAGAAGATTACTCTCAACACTCAATCTCATGTCCACTATGCACGTGCAGCAACTGAGAGAACCTACCAATGCTGTCGATGAACAGCTTCTTGAAGAGTCCATGTGGGCAGTCCAAAAGACAAATGATATCATTGGTGGCGTTTCTGAAGGTGGTGGGGGAGCCCTCTCGATAGATGAACACAGGTGGTTAGGTAAGGTTAACAATCCTGACTGTATGCTAATTATTTGACTCACAGAATTTGACCTACATTGTCCAATGCCATATGTGGAACCTGACAGTGATGTAACTTGAACAGGCTATAAAATTAACATTATTATTAAAATATTGTAAACCATAATCATAGTATTTCGGCTCAATAACACAATGGTCTGCAACATATAGTAGTTACTGTGTCGTGACAATATATCACTGTTAAGCATTTCAAGCATTATTAACCTAGTATTAATTAATACACAGCACTAAGGACTGTACAATTAGCATTTTCCGACCGATCTACTATAAATAGGTTTTTCTCGCGCTCAAACCTTCCACATAGGAGTTGCTAGCGTGACTTGGGAAGTTTTTGGGATTGTTTTTACATAATCCAACAACTTTTTAACATTGGCAGCCAACCTTTTTTGACGTCACATTTATAACCCTTTCTAGCGGTGTATGTTGGCCAACTTTTGAAATGTTCTTCCCCAGACCAAATACTATCGAAAAACATTTTTGTGGGTCATGTTTTATTTTGACCCTACTACATTGAACTGATCATGTCTCACTGTATATAATCCAGCATACAGTACAGCAGTAATGACAGCAAAGACTATTCTGTTATTGTAGGTAACGTCTCCTACAATCTTGGTCTGGTGCTGTATCAGAAGCAGCTATATGATGCAGCTGAGCCTTTCATCATTCTCTCCAACCAGCACCTCATCAGATGGTGCACTCAAGGTGAACATCTGCTATTAGACAGGATACAGAAGGTATGTATCATCTACAGGGCTGGGATGAAAGAACCTATAACACCACAACCAATGAGACCAGAGAGTAAAGTGTCCCTTGAGATTTGCTGCAAGTCATGAATCATTTTGTACCCTTCATTCAGAACATTCTTTTTAAAGTCTGAAAAAGATATTGTATGTCTTTGAAAGACTCCTTTTAACAGTTATTTGAAGGTCAAAGGAATGATAAAAAAAAATTGGCCAACTTACAGGCAGGTCTGTATGTAACATGTAATTTTAACCATGAAGTTCAATGGAAATTAAAACTGAACACTTCTTTTTGAATTGCATACTGCCTATGTGTATTGCATTTAAATATATAGTTCTTGCATTGATACTCTTTCCATGCATATGCATGTTGTAGACATTCATTTCTGTTTTTAAACAAAACCATGATTTTATAAAGCTGCTAAGATGCAAAATATCATTAACAAGCAGTCCACTAATTATCTTAAATAACTAAATGACAAAATGGATGTACCAACCATTCTCATTCCTCTGTGAATTTTCTGCTGAGCACTTCTTTGACAATTTTGGATTTCCGAACTCTGACAATGCTACATGTAGAACTACTTAAGCATTACTCAGACCACACTAAAATATTCACTGCATATGATGAATTGTGCTTAACACATTAAATGATGCACATACTACATGCAAGTTACATTAAATAAGAAGCCAACCAAGCCATGATAAACTTCAACATACTTTGGTTCACATGCAGAGCATATGGGCAATTTCACAATCAGGGTACTCCATTGGCAGTCAAAGGGGTAATGTATTTTACAAACTGTGCTTCACAGTGATTCTAAGAATGGATACACGTATACAAAATTTTAATTTTCCGAAGGTTCAGGGCTTAATCTGCTGGTTGCTTTTAAAAATACAGCACGTCCAACCTTGTATGTATACAATTTTTAAAATTATAAAAATTAATATTTTACTGATAATGATTGAAAAGAGATAAATTTGACTAAATCATCTCATAACAAATTCTTTAATATGTAATGGTAGCACTGTCTACTTGATTCACATTGGACAAACAATAACTGTCAATTTTGCTTCAAAACTCCCATCCAATGAATCTGTAGTGATGTCATAAAGTTTTGCATGACTCTTAGTTGGTGTCCATGTAAAACCATTAAATCATATAATCTTACTGTTGTAGTCATTGTGGATCAGCATGATCAAGATTATGTTATGGTTATAAAGCATGCATGATGGCTGAACCACCAATCGTGCTTTATAACAAATTAATTATCACAACAATCAATGGCTGTTAATGCATATTTAGACCAAGTATCATCATTCCCAAAGTCAAGTCTATAACAAGTGATCCAGTGAAATGAAACAGTAGGTTTTTGTGTTCAGAATGAAAAAACAAAAAACGGAGTGGCCCAAAATTTGGAGTGGGGGACAAGCAATCGTTTTTGTTTATGATGCTGAACCTTTGCAGTCAAGTTGGCGTGTGTGATGCTTGAGCTTGTAAGCATGATATCTCAAGAAGGAGAAGTTAGAATGATATCATACTTGGTATATATGTTGGCCATAATGAGTACATAATCTCTATTGGTTTTGGTGGTCATGTCTTGAACATTATTGAAGGGTCAGGGCTAAAATTAAAATTCTTAAAATGTCAATATCTTCCCCTATCTTTGCTGGTATGTCCGATCTGGTTCATACATGGTATGGTGATGTAAGTTGATGAGTGGTTCATTGTCACATGACAGTGACATTTCATTTATTAATATTCATGAGTGGGTGGTGGTTAATGCTAAATCACTCAAAATAGCTTGTAAACACTAAATATTGAACTGGTAGATGCTCCATTCTAAAATTTCAATATCCTCACAACGGTATGTCTCATCTGCTTCATATGTAGTATGTGGTAGTGTTAGATGATGAGAGGTTCATTCGACATGACATAACAATCTCACCTCATTAATTAATATTGATGAGTGGGCAGTGCTCAATGCTAAGTAAATCAAAATAGCATGTACTGTAACACCAAATCTTAGTTATAAACGATTACTGTCATAGCTAACTGGTAGATGCTCTATGCTTAGTAGATGTGCCATATTGCTTTTGTTGTCCATGATATGAATATTAATGAGTTAGAGAATTAAAATTCTTAAAATGTCAATATCTTCAAAACCTTGTCTGATCACCTTCATACTTGGTATCATATGGTTGTGTTAGATGATGAGAGGTACAGTGTATTTGAAAACACAATAAAATCTCCCTCATTTATATTCATAGGTAATGCTAAATCTCTCAAAATAGATTAATTGTAAACACAAACCTCAGAAATTATTTATATTGAAATATTGTCACATACTGGTTGATGCTCCATGGTTAGTAGAAGTGCCTCATTGTTATTGTTGCAGTGGGCAGGCAGGCTTATAATAAAATTCTTAAAATGTCATTATCTTTGTGCAGCTATGTCTGATCTATTTCATACTTGGTCTGGTGATGTTTAGATATGTGGAACATTTTCACAACAAAATGGGTGCAACTGTATGTCTCATCAGCTTCATTCTTAGTACAGTTGTGTCTGCCAATAAGTACATTTTCATATCACAATGAAATTTCTAACTACTTGGTTAATAAAATCTCATCAATGACATCGGAAGTTCCTCTGCACCTTTTGGTTTGGAACTTTTTTGCATCACATAGAAATTACTTTTACTATAAGATGCCAATTGTTGCCCATTTTTTATTCCTTGAGGTTGTCTCAAGGAATCTATGCAGTCGTGCCGGCGTGTGTGTGTATGTGACGCTTGCTTG
>JAODFY010234920.1:0-10214 GCA_027580055.1 Paracaudina chilensis | reverse complement strand
GCGGGGGATCAGGGATGCCAAAGGGGGATGATTGGAAAAAGGTTATGAAACACTGCCATAGATCAATGATGCCAGTTTTATTCCTGTCGAAAAAAAATAACCATTTCTGACTTTTGTTTTCAAAGGTCTCGACAGGTGGCTTTTGTCTCGCCTGTTACGCATACTCTCGGAATACCAGTGCCAGGCAGTCCATGGCAAGGTCTGTGACGTTGTACATCAGCTTATGAAACTCCTGATGAAGAGAAACCTACGCCTCTACCAAGAACTTGTCATGGATTTACTACAGGTTATCGCAAGTAAGTCCTCCGTTTATAGTTTAGTAGAACAAGGTTCAGGAAGGGACACAAGTCCTCATAAAAGACTCTGTGCTGCAGAAAATGCTCAATTCTCCCCATTGACACAACTTGACAAAACACTGGATTCAGGCAGAGCATTCCATGTGTATCAATCGCTCTCTGCAAAAAGAAGTTTTTTCCCTCCCCTCCGATCTCCAACAAGGAGAGTTCTTCCAAGGTTGGGAACAGTTCCCCCTAGTATGCCACCCAAATTACCCAAGCCCATGAACTGTTATCAACACCTGTATAAGAGATCATCTTCATCATGTTCCAATACTTACCACAACCTGATTTAAAGAGCAGCCATTTTGTACTGTCACAAGACTTGGAGGTCTGTGAAATTCCCTTTGGGGCCAGAATTTCAACTAAAAAACAACTTGAAAATTGGTGTTTAGCTTATTATAAACGTATCTGTGTTTAATCACGGTAGTCTAATTAACCCTTTACCACAC
The DNA here is from genome assembly GCA_027580055.1 of Paracaudina chilensis. NCBI lineage: Eukaryota > Metazoa > Echinodermata > Holothuroidea > Molpadida > Caudinidae > Paracaudina > Paracaudina chilensis. The sequence continues at coordinate 9,427 of JAODFY010234920.1, read as the reverse complement.
CTCCGTACTGGTTCACGCGGGCCTCGAAACTGCGAGTAGCGACTGCAAACCGCGGCCGCGTGAAGTGATGCTCAGTGGAGCGTGACCTGACGTCAATCCCAGGAGCATGCGCAAAGTGGGCGTGACATGACGTCACTCCCAGGAGCATACGCAAATGAAGTTGAGGGTCTGATGTATCAAATAAATTCTGTTTTCAACATTTATGGGTCGATTGTGATCCAAAGTGCGGATAAAGGTTAATGGTTAATCATAACACTGACACTAAATATGTCCGGTATACTCTCATGGTCACTTTGCCAACCTGATTTCCCACAAAATTGGCAGTGATAAGGCTTTACAACTGTATGATATCATGACATTTCAAGTAACTGTTTTCCACACTACTGGCAATGATTACACTTCTCACCTGTGTCTATCTACTCATGCCATTTAAAAAGTTTGAATAAATACTTTTTGCAGTACTGGCAGCAATAAGGCCCTATCAGCCAATGTGTGTAATGTCTCACAGTACTCTTTTACAAGAATGAATTTCTCATTTACAAGAATGAATTTCTCACATTACTCACACTTACAATAATGACTTCTCACAGTACTCACACTTGCAAGAATGATTTCTCACAATACTCACACTTACAAGAATGAATGATTTCTCACAGTACTCACACTTGCAAGAATGAATGATTTCTCACAGTACTCACACTTACAAGAATGAATGATTTCTCACAGTACTCACACTTACAAGAATGAATGATTTCTCATAGTACTCACACTTGCAAGAATGAATGATTTCTCACAGTACTCATGCTTACAAGGCTTCTCCCTGTTCCGTCTCTCATAGTCACAGATCTGTGTTAGGTGCTGGTGTTTTCTCTTCTGTTTTACTTCCAACATACAGGTGTCTGCATACATGATCACATTCATTTATAGTGGCAACTCACAATCATGAATATATGTAAAGCAAATGTTTTTATATAAGCATGTTAAGGTTTATGTATTACTTACTACACTCCCCGGTATGCATCTCCCTCATGTCTTTTTATACCACTAAAATAAATGTTTTCTCACAGTACCGACAATGATATGGCTATGTATCCTCTGTCATTGCAGATTACTAGATTGGATAAATGATTTCTTGCAATACTGGTAACTCCAACAGCTAATACTGGTAACTCCAACAGCTAATACTGGTAACTCCAACAGCTAATACTGGTAACTCCAACAGCTATAAAACACATGAATCAACCAGCACTTGTATGGATTCTCTGTATGCGTCTTCTCTTGTGTTTTTAAAGCAGCAGACTGAATAAACAAACAATTTTTCTCCCTGTTCTGTCCATCAAAGAATGGAGAATTGTTCATTGCTGGTGTTTTTCTTTCTGATAATAGTGATTTTATTTCCGACCTACAGCTATGTCTGAATACATAATCAAAATCATGACTATAAACAAATTATTACATTAGCATACTAAGATTGATCAATTACACACTCCCCGGTATGTACCTTCTCATGCCTATTACATTAGCATACTATGGTTGATCAATTACACACTACACTCCCCGGTATGTACCTTCTCATGCATATTACATTAGCATACTATGGTTCATCAAATACACACTGCACTCCCCGGTATGTACCTTCTCATGCCTATTACATTAGCATACCATGGTTGAACAATTAGACACTACACTCCCCGGTCTGTACCTTCTCATGCCTATTACATTAGCATACTATGGGTGATCAATTACACACTACACTCCCTGGTATGTACCTTCTCGTGCCTTTTCATACCACTGAAGCGAATAAATGATTTCCCGCAGTACTGGCAATGATAAGGTTTAACACCTATATGTATCTTCTCATGAGCTCTCATGTTTTTAACCCGGCTGAATGATTTCTCACAGTACTGACACTGATACGGCTTCTCACTGGTGTGAGTCGTTTCATGACTTTTCAAACCACCACTGCCAATGAATGATTTCTCACAGTACCGACACTGATATGGCTTCTCACCAGTATGTATCCTCACATGCCTGTGCAGATTACTAGACTGGATGAATGATTTCTCACAATACTGGCACTTGTAAGGCTTCTCACCTGTATGCGTCTTTTCATGCGTTTTTAAAATAGCAGACTGAATGAATGACTTCTCACAGTACTGGCACTGATAGGGCTTCTCACCTGTGTGTTTCCTCTGGTGTACTTTAAGAGTACTAGCATGAATGAATGATTTCTCACAATGCTGGCACTGAAAAAGTTTCTCACCTGGATACACTCTCTCATGCGTTATCAAATCACCAGAAACAATGATCGATTCCTGCCTTGTATGGATCTTTTCATGTTTCTTCATATGAGAGAGATACAGAAATGCTTTGCCACAATGTGGACAATGATGTGCTTTATCATCTGTGTGTAATCTCTCGTGACATTTCAAATATTTAACTATCTTGAACGATTTCTCACAGTAGTGACACTGGTAAGGCTTCTGGACAGTGTGCAGCTTTTCATGAAATTTCAACTGACCAGATTGAACGAATGATTTTTCACAGTAGTGACACTGATAAGGCTTCTCACCTACATTCTTTGATAAAAGGTCATAATTGTCCATGCACTGATGTGGGTTATTTGTGTGTATCATAATATCTGAAGGAATGCCGGCTGCCGGTAGACTGTCAGAGCTAATAGACGGAGCCTCTGTGTCATCAACTACCCCTTCAGGTTTGTCGACAATCATAAAATCATCTGAGGTAGCAGAAAGCCTTTCACTCTCGTTGTTCCCGTGGCACCCATGTTCCAAAGCATGCTTGTATCCATCCTGTTCTTTCAGTCTGGGTTCTGCCTGGTTGTGTTCCACAATATCTGCAGTTGTTTTCATACTGTCTTGACCAAGCTCTGATGTATTCTTGTGTGAAGATCTGATCAGGTCTGTTTGGAGAATATCTGTAAAATGAGAGGATTGCAATAAAGATGAGATTAATAAGACATTTCAGACACACCATTTTTGTGTATACTTTGAATACTTTTGGGATGTAGATAGAAAATGGCTGCAAGTCTAAGGAAATAACCATCGCAATGTTTTACGTTGAAAAACAGCAAGGTATGATTACAAATTTGCTTAATGCTATTTTTAAAAAAAATTGCAAATATTCGTATTATAGAGTTCCAGTCCGGTTGAAGTCATAACTGGGCATAACTGCCATCATCTGCAGATTGTTTTGTTATTTCTCTGACAGTTCAGGCCTATAGCACAGTGATTGAATCTGGAGTGCAGGTTATACAATGTTGTATGGGAGTCTAGCATATCTGAGTCCCACCCAGTAAACAATGAGATGGCCACAACTCGAGTCTGAGTCATGTCCTAAACTCCAGCCACATAAAATTTACTTAAAATTAAGTATTTTTATAATTTTCTGTTCGCCCAATTAAGGGAACATGATATATTGTAGCCATTTGATGGTCAGATCATCACAATCTTGTTGAATGCTGGTAGTTAGCTGAGAGCGTAACTTCTCCTTTTCACTCAGAGATGGTCCATTAGCCTTTGACCATCCCAGGTCTTATTGCAATGTGGCAGTACTTTGTAGGCACAGCCAGCAAAAATTGGTTTGTAACCAAGGCATTTCCACAAACCAGTGGGTTATAAACAACAAAGCAAATGACCAGTCACAGCCCTACCACATACTATATATGTGTGTGCTGTACATCACACATACTACATATGTGTGCAGTACATCACATATACTACATATGTGTGCCGTACATCACATATACTACATATGTGTGCTGTACATCACACATACTATATGTGGGCTGTACATCACACACACACTATGTGTGCTGTACATCACACACACACTATGTGTGCTGTACATCACACACACTACATATGTGTGCTGTACATCACACATACTACATATGTGTGCTGTACATCACACATACTACATATGTGTGCTGTACATTACACATTCTACATAATTATGTGTGCTGTACATCACACATACTACATATGTGTGCTGTACATCACACATACTACATATGTGTGCCATACATCACACATACTACATATGTGTGCTGAACATCACACATACTACATATGTGTGTATTCTACATATTCTAAAAAGCAAGTTTATTTGTGTTGCGAGGTCAAGCGTCATCAGGTCAAATGTCAAAGTACACTTTTCTAGTCTATAGGTGACTGATATTACGGGCCAGCTGATCGGAGGATACAATTGCCAATTTTGCCAATTTGCCGTTGTTTTGTGCTATAGGCAAATGGCCGATCCGATTATCAGTTGACCCCAAGTCACCTACCAATAAACACCTAACATTTGAATACAGGGAACAATAGAAAATTTCATGGCTTATCATACCTGCATTGCCAGACACAGCCTCATCATCGCTCACTTCTACTTTAACCACTACAGGATGGTCAGCACCTGGAATGAAAAGGTAAACTTGGTGAATGTATATTGCAAAATAGACAATAGGAAAGAATGATTGGTTTTTATCTCTACCCAGTATTCCTAAATGTTATGAGTGCATGTAGCAGTTTGTTCCCATTGTCCATCTTACGATACAATAAACACGTACAATTAGAACCCAAGGAACAATAGAAAATCTCTTTCAGGGCTTATCATACCTGCACTGCCAGACACAGCCTCGTCATCGCTCACTTCTACTTTAACCACTACAGCATGGTCAGAACCTGGAATGAAAAGGTAAACTAAACTTTACCAAGTCAAGTCAAATATCCAGTATACTGCAAAAGCCACCCACAGTCATTAGAGGTTATCTGAAAATCTGAAAAATTTTCTCCTTCTACAAAATAAACCTGTACTCTTTTTGAAGCTGGTCATAATGATCCTTGGGTAATACATGTATGACCTTACAAATTGTGTTATACTTGTTATAAAAGTTGGCCGTGTTAATCTTTGGCTGGTGCTACCTTTGGAGTTAACAGGTGTTTAAGGTCAACTAGGGGTCATTATCTGAAAACACTTAAAAACATGCAACCTAGTATTGTAATCGGATATATTAGGTTTAATTTTTAGTAGTGATGTATGTTATAAAGTAGTAATGTTATATAATTTATCAATATTTGCTCTTACACTATTTGATATGAGCTACTACTGATTGGTGCTCTTTTCCAATGTGCATACTGAATGGACTCTGGTCATTGGTATATATTCCCACAATCATTGCCCCTGCTCCACATGTATCTGGTGATGTCATTAATAAGATTGCTGTCAGGATGGGGCTGCCCCAGCCTACATGTAGGTCCCTCCAAAGACCAACCAACTTAATGAGCAAGAGAGCTTCACCATTGCATGAATCAATACAAAGTAATCTACACTATCTAGATCTTATTTATTACATAATCTTCATTTAAAAAAATCATTGCAGAGTTTTCATGCTGAATATTCTTGTGTTTTGAGTTCTTAATGTTCCAAGTTTTTAGCAAATTGCAATTCGGGATACCTACAGCTACAGGCTCTACAACCCAAGATGTGGCAATCTTCTTCAACTTACACACATAATTCTCCAGGGTATCGGGGGCTTCTTCTTTTATCCAACCATCATCTTCTTCTGATATCTCTTGGTTCTCTGGTTCAGCTATTATGCAAAGTCCAAAGCCTTTAAGTTAACAGGAAAGAAAAATAAATTTTTAGTCTATGAAGTCTCAATGTTTTTTATCAAAATTATCTCCCAAATGACAAATTGTGGTTTGAGTATTCTTGAGTGGACTATACTTACCCATCACAAACACGATTAACATTCTTGACCTATCTAGCTTAATACATAGAGGGAAAAACGGTCATATTCACAATCTTACAGACTGGGGCCCCCCAAGTCTGTGCCCCTTAAAACCTGGTTAATTAGGCCCATGTCACACCCATCTCTCAACCCCTGTGTAGACTTTCCTACTCCCTAAGTGAGCACTTTTTGGATCGAGGACCATGTACTGTAGGCTACCGGAATGCCCCTCGATCACAAGATACAGAGCCGGCCATTGTAAGAAGGCTCAGTTTGAATCCAAGGAGTGTCATGGAGTGTCATGGGAGTGTCATGGGTAAACTAAAGTGCCAAAAATAATGTGTCCAATCGTTTAGTGCGTTGTACAGCTGGAAAGGCCGTATCAGATTCACATTTTGAAATTCCCTGCTGAAAAAGTGCATACAGGGTATATCTCCTTCCGTTTTTTAGTTATTGTTCTATGAGGGCCTCGGGTAAGATCATCGTTTTAATGAGCTTACCCTTGTTTAAATAAAATAAATTGGTGATTTTATGTTTGATACTGACAAATTCTGCAAGGTTTCAAATTTAAGATGATAATAACAGCTAATATATGCAACCCATTCTGTTTGCATAATTCATTTTTCTTATTCATGGCCATATTCATGGCATGGAAAATATGGTTTTTCATAGACTGCAAAAATCATGGATTTTTTAAATTTGTGCAGGGAATTTGTGATTTGAAAACATGGATTCTCCTGGGCTCTAGCATAGAGCAAGACAGGTTTGAGCCTTGAGGTTTTAAGGGATGCAAACTTGGGGTGCCACTCTATGAGGCAGTGTATGACAGTTGTTCCCACTCTGTAATAAGCTAGATCTGTGAAGAAAACCTACCTGGACTACAATCCATAGTACCAATTTCCTCTGCCTTGATTCATCCAAGTTCTTCTGACAGTGGTTGTGACTGTATTTTTCTTAATGGAATCCGATGCCTGTATCAAAACAAGCGATTTAAAATAAATGCATCCTAACAAGCCAAAAGGGTATCTATCAATTAGGGTGCCAACACGAACATGTTAAATGCAATTGGTTTGTTTTTATATAGGTCTGTACTGTTAGTTTATAGTCTTAAGATTCAGTTGGGATTTTTAATTCAAAATGTTGTACGTTGTATTTCATAACAAAGCACTGAAACCAGGGTGCATTCTACTGTATGTAAAGCATATGAAAGTTTTGCCAAGATATAAGCTATCATATGCCAAAATTGGTGCTTGGTCTCAAAAAATTCTCAATACATGTTAACAGCCAGCGTTTGTTGTACTGTAGTAATTTGTTATGAAGCATGAGATTAGCAGTTCAGCCATCACACGTTTTGACACCAGTCACTTCCACAAAATACTGTACCCTGTGACTGGCCGATCATGGAATCGATAGAATCAGATTAAATTGCACTTCATGGAATTCAGGTTTTAGAAATTCTGATTTTTGGGGACATATTTTGAGCCTATAAATTGTTGTAATACAATTGTACACTGTGCGTACTGCGTAGGCATACATGCTTGTGTGCCATGCAGTTTACTATAACAATTTTTATCTGTTGCTAAGTTTGTGGAGGAAAAATCATGGAACTGGATACCATTTAAAATTTAAATGCATGTTCATTCACAGTTTAAATGAATAGTTCATGTAAATTAAACAGAAATTGACAGCCCTACATGTATGTTATGATAAATACAATTTGTTGAGAATTTTTGCCTGTTACATTCTTAAGTGGGCATCATGCACATGTTTGCATACTTCATTATAAATGCTACATAACCTCCTATTGGCTCATAAATACTTGTTCTAAAATAATATCATTCGGTTCATATAAAAAGGAGTGATACAACATGAGAGTGAAACAATATAACACAGGTTGTTTTACTATTGTATTAATTTTGTAAATTAACATGACACATGGTGTAACAATAACATAAAAAGACAAATGGGTAACAAATTACAAGTGTTGCAATTCAAATATGCAGGAAGTTAGAAACATACATGTATATTGACAAAAGTTGAGTGATCATAAAACTGTTATAAAATGAACAATCAAAAATTCCAAAAGCCATTGTTTCTCAATTTCTGAAAATGGCTCTTGGTCTTGGAAAAATGGCTCTTGGTTCTGCCAAAATCCCCAGGACCGGGAGCCAAATGTGGATTGGACTGTTTAGTTTAGTAGATTAAGGATCAGGAAGGAATTGGGCAAATAGGAACCAAATATGACTAAATCCCTGCACTACCTAGCCTAGGCCTAGCATAAATAAAGGCTGTCTACCACTGTATCAGTTAGGCCTAGTAGTAGACCTAGTAGCATAGGCCTAGGCTTATAGGCCTACAGTATGTAATAATTATGCAAGTCTAACGTTAGTCTGACCCAACTTAGAAATAGGCCTAACGTTAATAATGGAAGTTACAACACCTAAAGTAACAGTTAACTGATACAAGTGATAGGCCTAACGTTACATTAAGTAACGATTAGGCTACCTTGTCTCGATGCAAAGACTATTATATTAGCCTAGCGTTAGGCCTAGGCCCTATCCCAAGCAAACATACCACAAGCATCTGGATGCGCAGTCGTAGTCAACATAGAGAAACCACAAAACCTATTCTTACTATTCGTTTACAAATGCAAGGAAACATAGACAACAAAGCGGTGGTCCAAATCATTGACACTGCCACTCCGAGTAGAGTACAAATCCTGTCAGTGATCAGTATAACACTGCACAGTAGTCTGCACTTTAATAAGCTGTTCCGTGAATGGTAATATATTTTAATAGGGCCTACTACCTATGCGGTCACAGGTCAAGTGACGATAAATACCACGGAATTATATCATTAATTCCGTGATAAATACACACACACCTAGAACTTGTATTGTTAGTGAACGTATTCCCAAAGTCATAAAACTAGACCTAAATATGTAGGCCTAGACAACACTGATGCATTCTGATGTGATGACTGTTCAGAGGATTTATTTCTTGTAGTAGTATCACACAACCTCCGAGTAAATAGGGGGTATGTTACGATTTATATACGGCGATTTTAGGGTTTTATTTTACAATAAAATGATTCTAAGAGTGCGCACTTGAAATCAATGAAACCGTCTATTTACAATAAATTTATACCGAACAAGTTACGCAATAGAAAGTAGAGACTCGGAATTACAGAATATCATATTACATAAGATGTCACTCCAACTATTTGAACATGCCCCCACATGCCGTCACGGAGTCACCGGGAAGGGGTGGCAGTATATATGTTACATTAACATGATCGAGGTGACGCTCCCATTACAATTTTGTAAAATTCTGGAAGCACACTAGCCTTTGTAAAGACGCTTTCGGCGAAGTAATTCCGTTTTTCCCGCCGCTAACTAGTCTGGCCCTGGCGCGGTTCTACGGGGGGCTAGGGCGCTTTAGCCCCCCCCCCCAATTTCCCGGCTTAGCCCCCCCAAATGTTGTCCATGATATGTATGAATTCTTTAAAATACATAATTAGGATATAAAATATTACTCACCGCGCCACATCAGGTAATTCGCAAAATTTTCTGCGCGCTGCGCGCACTTGTATATTTGTATTCGGTTGTTCACTTTGGAGCAAATAGCCGCTAATTTAGAATAAGACCCAATTTTGATCCTCATTTGGCGATTGGCC
>JAODFY010234898.1:0-10215 GCA_027580055.1 Paracaudina chilensis | reverse complement strand
TGAAAATAATCATTCATACGGTTTTGTAGCTATGCTCAATAATATATTTTTTACCAAAAATGTACAAAAATATGGTTTTTACCACAAAATGCAATTTATGTTATAATTTTAAATTTTTTCAACTTTTTTGCCACGTTTGAGCTTCATCGTTCATATGGTTTTGTAGCTAATGTAAAAAATTGACCAAAAAATTGATTTCCCCCCAATCTTTCCACATTTTTATTATCTTAATGAATTTGTTTACATGTGATGCTAGCCTATGTCCTGGCTTACTGATATACCGAAAATGAAGTTAATCGGCTATTAGATGCTTGTTTTATGTCTAAATAACTGTATTTTCCCCCAAAATTGAAATTTGATAAAAAATACTTATTTTTCTCACAAAATCATCATATTGATCTAGTTTTTGTACATGAGTAAGCTTTTGTCACATTTTACCACTCCACAAATTTGAAAGTAATCCGCCATTCGGTTTTTTAGATATATCCGACAAACCATAAAAAAATCTGACGCACACACACAAAGTGTGCATACCCATAGACACTTTACCATAGGGTACCCCAATGGTGACAGGCAATAGTGTTTATAGGTAAAATGGCAAATCAACTACAATATCTCATCAGCACCGGGGCGATGAGATAATAATTGTTGTATCCCTATAAGCTTAATATTATTCCCACATTGTATTGTAAATAGAACGGATGTCGCCGTGGTAACTAACTATTCTAATACAAAAGCAACAACATCACGTTTTCACGGGGGATGAATCCTGTCATTTTTATTGGTTCGTTGCTTTAGCAAAGGAACCTATGTATTCAGGTTGGCATGTGTGTGTACTGTGTATGTGTGTGTCTGTGACACTTGCTTAGGTACACTTTAACTCAACAAGGAAAAGTTGGACTAAACTTAAACTTGGTATATAGATCAGCCATAGTGAGACGGTGTGCCGTATTTGTTTGGTGCCCATAACATGGATATTAATGAAGTTATGGGGTCAAACTTAAAATTACAATCATTCCATAACCATAAGTCAGAATTGTTTCAAAGGTTTTCCGTTGTTGGCATTCACATGATCGTGTGAAATTTTATGCATTTTGATGACGGGAAAGGGGCTTCTTTTAGCCGTAATTGTGCCAATATTGGGCTATCATACAAACTTGTTGAAAATCCCATTGGCTACAGTGTGTGTAAATAGTACACCGAATTTTGACTTTTACTGACACATTTAAGGCAATGGAGATTTGGTCACTGAAATATTTTTGCTCTGTTTTGATGCTACGGATGCCAAGATGGTCCATCATTGAACATGTAATTATTGGATTTCCATTGTTACAGTGTGGTGTAATAGTAATAATGTTGACTTGATTAGGTCATTGAATTATTTTTTACTGTTTAGATACTAGGTGCCAAGATGGTCCATTGAATTATTTTTGCTGTTTAGATGCTAGTTGCCAAGATGCTCCATCAATTGAAACAGAAAATGTATTACATGTGCATTATCTTCAAATTACAATAAGTTTGCTAAGTCAGATATGGTATAATTGTTCCTTAGTTTAGTCAGTACACATGGGTCCAAATAGTTTTGGACCTGGCCCATATTTTTTTTGGCCAAATTTTTTTGGCGCACAAATTTTTTTGGCGCACAATTTTTTTTGGCGCACAATTTTTTTTGGCGCACAAATTGTTTTGGCGCACAAATTGTTTTGGCGCACAAATTTTTTACCTCAAATTCTGTTTTGACCATTAGACATTTTAGACCACAAAAAGTGTTTGATATAGTGTTGGTTAATAATGGTTAAATGTGGGCCCACAATTATGTGATAATTTGTGTGATGTCATGTAAATAAATATAATTATCATATAGCCTTAATCAAGGAACCATAGTGCCCTTGGGCTCTTGTTAATTTATTTTTTAATATACTTTTATTTCCTTAATAGGTCAAGGCCATAGTGGAAGAAGTTAAAAAACTTTCAAGAACATGGCCAAAACAGTGGGGAGATAGAGATATCGCTGTGTTGACTCCATATAGGCTTCAGGTTTGTTGAAGGACATAATAGTTTATTATCGTTTATAATTGAAGGGTTACTAATGATGGGTGTAATAGTTTTTTTCACTGTGCTAACAAAATCACTGTAGGAAGCACTGTTTCACACAACTTTGACAACAATAGGACACCCAAAATATATCGGTCGATGATTATCTTATTATGTCTTATTATGTTATTACTGTGGCTTATATAATTTGAACATTTTGGATTGATCAATGAATACGCCTTAACAATAAATATACAGTTATAAAGCGACAGGCATTCGGGGAATTTTACGTACACCCAAATGCAGTGATTTATATTATTGAGGCTCACAATAATTCTATAAAAATAATGATGAAGATCATAACATCCAATAAATCTGGATTATTATGTATACTCAGACAATAGAGTAAGCTATTGTTATTTATATAATAAGAAAATGTTGTCATTCAAAACTGTCTTACATTGTTTTGTAGGTTGGTCAAATCAGACAAGAACTCCGGAAGGCAAAATTGAAAGACGTGACGGTTGAAACTGTACGGAATGTTCAAGGTTTGTTTATATCAATAGAATAATAATTACCTAATTGATGTAGATAATGTTAAATGGTTTTCACACTTGACATATGACTTGATAGTGAGTATAGTGATATTTTGATTTGATTGATCTAATCATCCGGGATTCGAATTTGGCATACTCCGTTCTTCATTGCGAATATTGATCCACAATGTCAGATGGCAAATCATCTGTAACAAAAATATGACGCATAGTCTAGTACTCCTTTAAAGTATAGAAACAAACCCAGACGTCAATTAAGATGCAATCCAACCGATCACCTTAATCTTTGAAGAGATGTTTGATATTTCTGGAAAATGTACTGAAGTTGAATACAAAATTATCACTCTTATATAAGGCGAGGATAAGAACATAAAAGTGTCCTCTTTGTTTCTTGCAGGTAAACAATTCCGAGCTGTCTTCATTAGCACAGTAAGAACACGAAATTCTTTAAACATGGAACAGATTACTGCAATATCCTACCCTGTCCAAGGTGGTTACAATGAAGATTACTACTATGGTTTCCTCTCTGACGAGGGTGAACTAATAACAGCCATCACTCGCTGTCAGAGTCTTCTCTTTGTTGTTGGAGACCCCGTTGCCCTCTGCTCTGTTGGCGATTGTCACATGAAGTGGGAGAAATACATTCAAGAGTGTGAAGACCACAACAGTATCTACCCGCATGGAACAACCGTAGAATTAATTAAACAAGAAATACGTGCTGCCAAGCAGACACTGAATCCCCTAGCATCAAATTTTCAACCAGTAGGAAGAAAAGAGCAAATACATCTTCCATTTACAAATGTTGATATTGCACCATGTCTCAATACAACAGGACGCGGTTTTCCATTAAATACAAAACCACTGATTACTTGTGATGTCAAAGCGTCTTCGAAATATAGGTCACTATCAACTCCAGTGATATCTCATGCAAACAGAAATGCAGTCGATGAGTTTGGTGATTTTGAAGAGGAACTGGACATAGACGACGACATTCTTAAGGAACTTAGGACACAGGTAGAAAGGGATATTAAGACATATAACGAAAAATATGGATCAGTGAGTGTAAAACCTCCACAGAAAAAAAAGAAAAAGGGGTTCGACTACCACATGGTAGAAAAAGGAAGAGAGATAATATTTTTCCCGGAACACTCTGTATCCTATGGCGCTGAGAAGTCTGAAAAGTCGGGTTCAGATGATGACGAGCAGTGTGAGACAAATATTTGTACAGAAGAAAACGATCAATGGCTCAGATTGACAATTGAACAACCAGAAGAATATAAGATTTGTGTTGTGAGATTTGAACCTTCTGGACGAGTTTATGCAGTTGCTTGCGATAGTAGCTTTACAGAAGAGATCACAATTAGTAGTAAAAAGAAGAGGGAACGGGCACTAGATGGGGATAAAGTGGTGATGCACATCCTCAGAGAGACCGAAGGAAATTACGAAGAAATACCGACTGTTAAAGGCGGTGAAAGACTTGCCAAAATGTATGGTGAAGTCAAACACATCTTGGAGAGATCAGCCAATCCTAAGTACAAGAAAGTGGTATGTACAATTGATCCAGTTAACCGTGAACTCATGGCTCCTATAAATAAGAGCTTTCCAAAAATGTTTCCGATCGGTCGTAATAAGTGTGGAGAAAGTGTAGAGTATCAAATCTACAGAATATCATCGAAGAATAGGTTCGAAAAAGAAGGAGATCTTAAAAGTGTATCGGAACAAGATATATATCATCAACTCTTTGTTGTACAGTACTATGAGTGGCGTTCTGGCCATGCTTACCCTACGGGTTTCATCACTGAAATGTTGCCCCCGTGTACAGATCCAAGAAAAGGTATGAGAATCTTGAAATTAATGTATGGCGTGAAAGACGACTGGCCTGCATCATCTGCAAGGGAAAGCTTTCCCGACAATTGGAAAATTCCCGAAAGAGAACGGGCTGACAGAGGAACCGGTAAATATAAGGTATTTACCGTTGATCCCCCTGATTCTGAAGATCTTGATGATGCACTTCATGTGGAGAGGTTAGCAGATGGCATACTTAAGATTGGAGTTCACATTGCTGATGTCTCATACTTTATCAGTAAAGATAGCAATTTGGATAAAGAGGCAAAGAAAAGAGGTACCACATTCTACCCTGCATTTTATTGTAAACCAAGTCATATGCTACCGAGTCAGTTCAGTACAAATCTGTGTAGTCTACTGCCAAATACAGATAGGTTAACTATCTCAGTAGTATTTACATTTAGTAATGACGGAACTGAAATCGGGTCTCCCCATCTTACGAAATCGATTGTCTGTTCTGAACAGCGATTGACCTATGTACAGGTGGAATCATTTTTAACTGATTATGGTAATTATTCGAATATATTACAGCAGGTACGAAGGCAAATTGTTGATCTTCACAAAATCTCATCTTTTCTTCGTATGAAGAGATTAGGAGATGGCCATTTCTTCCATCAACCTGAGGAGGGTGAGCAGGACATCTCTTGTCCAATGGCACACACACTTGTAGAAGAAATGATGATTCGTACAAATGAGGCGGTAGCCAACTTTCTTGTTCAGAGTAACCTGTGTGGCATGAATGTTCCCGTCAGGCATCAGTTGCCCCCCGATCCAGTAAAAGCCCAAGAATGGATCACACACTTTGAAAAAGATGCCAGCACAGGCCTGAAATTGTCATCTTTGATACTTTCGATAAAAAAGGAACTTGAAAAGCATGAAGCTTCAGACGATAGTGATATCAGGGTATCCAGTATGGAGAATGAAGACACAGAAGAAGAAGAAGAAGAAGATATTCCTTTAACACGGGTAACATGGAATGAGATAACCCTCGCTTTGGAAAACTTAAATCGTTCTCCTTTGCATCTTCAGAACATCGTTGGTAATGAAGGAGCACTACCAAAACAAGCTGTGGCTTTGTCTCAATACTATAGGATATCAGGTCGTGCCATGTACACCAATGCAGCTGATCAGCCTAATAAATGTGGCCATTTCTCCCTTCAAAAGGATTTCTACACCCACTTCACCTCCCCGATCAGACGATACATAGATCTAGTGGTACACCGCATGGTCGTTGCTGTTCTCGATAAAGCATGCGAAAGCCCGTATACAGCAATTACGTTGTCTAACATTTGTCATAACTGCAACAACCAGACATTCAAAGCAAACAAGTTTAGCATGATGACACGTTGCCTGATGGTAGCTTTGAAGCTGAAAATGGCATCAGAACCTAAGCTTACTTTTATTCAAGCTGTCAGTGATGTAGGTGTACAACTGATCTACCCCCTTGAAACATATCTGCAAACCTCTCAAAGTGTTAACAACATTCTTCTTCGGCATTTAAAGCCATCCAAGAAACCAGTTGATGGTGATGGTACTAATTCTCTTATATTGAACTTTAAGAATGTTATTTATGATTGTAAGGCAACTGTACCAGTTACAGAACGAATTGCACGTTTGTGCACAAATCAGTTTATCCGAACAGTGCCTCGGAAGACATGGAAGAAAATACTTGAAGCCCTCAAAGATGGAGATTCAGATGGCTTAGAAGACCTCCTTTATGGAATTACTGGATCTATTCATCATGAAGCAATTGATAGTCAATCCGCAAGAATCAGTGAAGTTACAAGCGAGGTAACACCAATCGATATTCCTGGGAATGTTACAAAGCCAAAGAAGTATGTTGAGTTCCAGCGTGAGTTCAGTCAAGGTCAGGTGATTCAGGTACAGCTAACCGCAGGTGTTCAAAATGGCTTATTGGTTCCCAAGGTGCAACTTTTCAACATGACATCAAAATTTAACTTCTGTGTTGAACACCGGGAAAGTCCTATCAATTGCTTTGCAATTTTAGCAGACAAACCCCCTAAGAAATGCAAGAATATTAGTACGTATGTTCAAGCTTGGCTCCCTGTGGTTGAGATGATGGTAGTGCATAACGCAGTTTCTGGGGACGAAACTATTTACATTAGAGATGTGCACGTTTACTGGTACAAGACGCAGTTAGAGGGTAGAGATATGACACCATGCGGCCGTTTCACACTAAATAAAATTTGGTGCGCAAGGAGACACATCCGTTTTTACTCCAGAAATAAACTTGATACTCGTAATGAACATCATGATTATGGTAACATTGACAATGAATTTAATGATTTTGAAGACGTTCTTTCTAGAGACTACTTCTGTATCCGTGTCGCTCAACACCCTGTTAGCCCCCAAATCCAACTTAAGCTGCGTAATCTGGAACAAAAGCCAGGTGCAGCACCATTCAATATCACGAATCCTCATGTTGGCTTGATGAATCTTGTGGTTCATGGTCTCACAACTTTAGTGACTAAAGGAGAAGATACAATTACTGTAGAGTTTGAAGTCCATCATAATTCATGTGACATTCCTGAAGAACTGTTTGGCAAGAACAAGCAGGATACAAGATACTGTACCGTGGAACTGATACCAAAGGCAAAACCAGATAGGTAGTTACTTTCATTCCATTGATTATGTTATTACATGATTACAGTCATTTCATGTTTACACGAACAGCTCATATTTCCCTATTGCTTTAGCTGTTAAAATATATCATAACCATATTGTATAGTGCAATGATATACGACAGTATATATGGGATTACACATTATCACATATTGGCTCATACCTTGATGAATATTGAAATGGCCATATCAGTATAAACATGTTAAAACAGCTTAATAATGGATTGATCAAATAAAATTGAAAAGATAAAAGATAAAACTTAACTCAGTGGTGAAAGTCCCATTTAACAGAATCTGGCAATATTTGTGACATCGCAATTGCACAATGCATCGATAAGCTATTTTTATTTATAATTTAATTAGTGAATTTTCTGTAAAAGTATTGACAAAGTGACCATTTCAATTTGGTATAGAAAAAACATTTTTTGACATGCCCTTTTGACATACATACATCTTGCTAGATTCTTAACTAAAATAAACATTTAGAGTGATTTCGAAAATTACTATTCCTATAACCAGACGTGCTATTGTAATGGAACTTTAACCATCGAGTATTGTTTTCCTCCTCTGTTTTTACAGTCTAGTCACCGGGATATCCATTTAATACAATATTTTATATATATTTATATCCAATATAATCCGAAATATATTGTGAGATTAAATTCCTAGTAAGACATATTACAATATATTCCCATATTTTCATTTACAGGAGAATGGAAGATGCCCTTGTTAAGGTTCAACAAGGTCATAGAATTCCTAAAATTTCTAGGTATGTATGAAGTGTCTTCCATTGAACTTAAATATGGTAACCATCTAGACAACTGATCACATACATGTTTACGGTATAGAAACAACGCAAGTAGGCCAACACTGGAATAAATGACATTAAAATGTTAAATTCTACAACTTCTGACACAATTCTGACACGGTTATAAAAAAAACCTATATCGTTAATAAACTAAACGATTTATGACATAGTCATACCAAAATATGAAGCAGTTCACTAAATATTACAATTTCTAAATGATTAATTTATTTATTGATGTGACCATTTTCGTAGAGAACTTATTTACAAAATATATCATTCAACAAATTTAATTCACGGCGGAAATGATCATTCGTCGAGTCCCATTCTTTAATTGTTTCACTTTTCCTTGATTTCACAGGAGAAAAATACCGATTGTGTGCAGAGAACTTATACGACAAATATGCTTACAAAAACCACTGCGGGATATGAACAATGTGGATGACAGTGATGGTATTCCTTTCAATTTTATATCGTGAGATGTTGTAATCAATATATACAATTAGATGTTATTATGACGCCACGATAACATTTGATATGAAAACATTATGTATCATTGTGTTTAGCGACTCACAGAGGATAATAAATGTTAGGGTACGTAATGGTTGATAGTAAAAGCATGTCAGAGAAATGGTGTAAATTACGTGTATGTGTTTGTTGGCAACAACTTTGTTTGTTGGTTGATCAAGTTCTTTAAACTTAACAAGCATGTGCACCATAATATTTCAAGAAGATATGGTCAGTTCAGTTTTCTATTGCAAATATATAAATACAGTGATACGCTAATGTTGACAATTGTATGTGTATACATATGCATCAACAACATTAATAAGACTACCGTGATTAAACACAGATACCTTTATATTAAGGTATTGTTTGACAACAGGCGTATGTTCTTAGACTTGTCTCGACATTGAAAGAATCGTAAGAACAACGTAATGCCAATCATATGATCAGCAAATGAATTGAATTATGCGCCTTCCCTAATTATTGTTAGACAAGACATACCAATGTAAATTCGATCTTCCCTAAAAATATGACCTTTATATCATTTAACAATCTGCCTTTCAAGTTGTTTCCACGTATCTCCTGAGACGAGGGTCAGAGTTCAACGTGGCACAGGGCGTTCCACATGTAGATTTTCATCCGCCGAATGAATCACAAAGGGATGCCATCAGATTGGCTTTATCGAATACATTTTCAGTCATCCAAGGACCACCAGGTATTTCATATTTACAGATGGCATAAATTTACACATAGACCTAGAAGGAGTCCATATGCTTCTGACTATTTGAATAATTTGCATCGGCATGTCCGACTGGGACATGTTCCTTATGTAAAAGCAATTTATATGTGCCATTAGTAGGCCTACACACACATTTGTGTTAAGATATTGAACATTTTTATGTTATTTTATTGAACATTGATATTATTTTTCTTTTAACTACGACAAATAAAATAAAATATTGTTTAAGGTGATTTATTCGCTGAGAATATCCGTAATGTAAAGTGTTTTGTATCCAGTATATTTCACGACGTTACTACGTAATGCGCATAGGCGATTGTCGCGTTATTCCTCGCAAGGATTTCACGATGTGCATGCGCACCTATGCAATTATGAGACAGTATAATGTTGTAACATTACCTTTACTTCACAAAACAGTAGTGATGATTTTGTTCTACTTATAGTTTTAATTATTTTAAGTTTTAATTAAGGGTGCTCTTTAACAAGACTTCACTTTTGGTTTCATTTCTTTCTGTTTATGTTATACTTCTTTTGTAAAAAATAAAAACTATAATGAAAAATTAAATGTATCGTGTCTTTGTTAAATATTTTTTTAAATTACTTTGAATAACTGCAGGAACTGGAAAGACGAGGACAGGTGCGTTCTTGGCGTATTTCTTTCACACCATCAACCTGACCATGCCGTGCAACCCAAGGACCGGTAATCCCCCTCAGATCCTCTACTGCGGACCTTCCAACAAATCAGTGGATGTAATTGCAGGTAGTAGAGCCTACGTACAATGTTATTTCACGAAAGCTAATGTGTTCTATCTAAAAAACCGTATTAAAACTATTATAGAGAAGAGTGTTATAGAGCAATGTACGGCGTACAATATACACATGTAAGCATATGTACTAGCTAACCTCTGATAGGCTACAAATCTTGGTGGTGGGAGTCGAGTGTGACAGCTATCTGTTTAATAGATTTCAATATACTACTTTTAGGAACACTAATTCTAAATTAGCTAAAATTACTTGTGGTGTACCTCAGGGGTCAATATTAGGCCCCTTATTATTTATTATTTATATCAACGACCTCTGCCATGTTTC
>JAODFY010234887.1:0-10216 GCA_027580055.1 Paracaudina chilensis | reverse complement strand
CGGGTCTTAGCGTAAGTACTGTCCGAGTGGCACTAAGTTCTGTCTCACTAAGTCGAGTTTTGTGAAATACTCCCCTGATCTTTTAGTGAGATGTTCTGATCATTCCGTCTATATAGTCCGTCATGTAAAACAATATATATATTCTCCTTATTCTTCTATTTAAGAGAATTACACGTCTTATGCGTTTTGTTCGGCGACAAAGTCTATGCATAAACCGATAATTGTCATGAAATAAATATATGAACATTTTAAAAAACGGCCAATGACATATACGCTAGTTTATAGGGGCTGAACGATATGAGTACCGATCCGATGGCCGATGTTTTTTTGGTAACATTGGCCGCTATCCGATCCCATGTACTTTGCGCCAATAGTAAATAATAATGTATGAGTTTTCTGTTATGCACATTCTAAGACTAGTAGCATTATCTGCACTGTTGTATACTGGCTGTATTTTGGAATTTATCAATTGGCTACTTCTTACAATATTAGACTACACTTTTTATGAAACATTATTTGAACAGTAAAAATTGACCTTTAAAACTCAAGGGTCCCAAACTTTTATCTGAGAGGCCAGGACTCTTAATATTGGGTCAATGATAAAACCTGTGGGTAGATTTTGAAACTCATTGCGCTGCTGGCTTGCAGTCTAGTTTAGAAATTCATTGCTCTGCTGGCTTGCAGTCTAGTCTAGAAATGCATTGCTCTGCTGGTTTGCAGTCTAGTCTAGAAATTCATTGCTCTGCTGGCTTGCAGTCTAGTCTAGAAATTCATTGCTCTGCTGGCTTGCAGTCAAGTCTAGAAATGTATTGCTCTGCTGGTTTGCAGTCTAGTCTAGAAATGCATTGCTCTGCTGGCTTGCAGTCTAGTCTAGAAATTCATTGCTCTGCTGGTTTGCAGTCTAGTCTAGAAATGCATTGCTCTGCTGGCTTGCAGTCTAGTCTAGAAATGCATTGCTCTGCTGGCTTGCAGTCTAGTCCATAAATTCATTGCTCTGCTGGCTTGCAGTCTAATCTATAAATTCATTGCTCTGCTGGCTTGCAGTCTAGTCCATAAATTCATTGCTCTGCTGGCTTGCAGTCTAGTCTAGAAATTCATTGCTCTGCTGGCTTGCAGTCTAGTGTTTAAGTATTGTTGTATGTTTATACCAGGAAAGATATATGAAGATGGAGGAGAAAAGGGGGAAGGCCCCAGTCTGACCTCGATTGTGGCCGACCACATTAAGACTATCGAAAAGTTACTAACGGGGAATGTTACCACGGTGACCATGTTGGATGTGGAGAGTCCTGAGCGTGACAAGTTTGGTTTGGTGTACCAAGAGTTTGTTAGCACTGTCCAGCAGTTGGAGATGTACCTGTGTGCATACATCCACGCCATCTTCATCAGGAAGATGAGAACGCAGCAAGCATTGGACATCCTAACTAGGTAATGTATACAACTATGTGTAAAAATATGTAATTGTGAAAAAATAAATAAATACAAATTCTAGGGAGAGGAGGTCTTGAGCAACAATGTAACGAAGCAATGAGCTTGATCGCCTTAATTTCTTGATAACATTAAATATCGGTGCTGCACTGGATGCATTGAATACTGGTGCTGTTCTGGATGCATTGAATACTGGTGCTGCATTTGATGCATTGAATACTGGTGCTGCCCTGGATGCATTGAATACTGGTGCTGCACAGGATGCATTGAATACTGGTGCTGCACTGGTTGCATTGAATACCGGTGCTGCATTTGATGCATTGAATACTGGTGCTGAACAGAATGCATTGAATACTGGTGCTGCATTTGATGCATTGAATGCTGGTGCTGCACTTGATGCATTGAATACTGGTGCTGCACTGGATGCATTGAATACCGGTGCTGCATTTGATGCATTGAATACTGGTGCTGCACAGGATGCATTGAATACTGGTGCTGCATTTGATGCATTGGATACTGATGCTGCACAGGATGCATTGAAGACTGGTGCTGCACTGGATGCATTGAATACTGATGCTGCCCTGGATGCATTGAATACTGGTGCTGCACAGGATGCATTGAATACTGCACAGGATGGATTGAATACTGGTGCTGCATTTGATGCATTGAATACTGGTGCTGCCCTGGATGCATTGAATACCAGTGCTGCATTTGATGCATTGAATACTGGTGCTGCACTGGATGCATTGAATACTGGTGCTGCCCTGGATGCATTGAATACTGGTGCTGCACAGGATGCATTGAATACTGCACAGGATGCATTGAATGCTGGTGCTGCATTTGGTTTCATTGAATATTGGTGCTGCACAGGATGCATTGAATGCTGGTGCTGCACTTGATGCATTGAATACTGGTGTTGCACTGGATGCATTGAATATCATTGCTGCATTTGATGCATTGGATACTGGTGCTGCACAGAATGCATTGAATACTGATGCTGCATTTGATGCATTGAATACTGGTGCTGCCCTGGATGCATTGAATACCGGTGCTGCATTTGATGCATTGTATACTGTACAAGATGCATTGAATACTGGTGCTGCATTTGAGTGCATTGAATGCTGGTGCTGCCCTGGATGCATTGAATACTGGTGCTGTACTTGAGGCATTGAATACTGGTGGTGTTCATGGTACATTTATACTGTTGCAGCACTGGATTAACAAGTTTACATTCATCCCCATGTTTCCTATTAGTTTGTAATAACCACTAAAATGTAACATCCTTTATTGTAAAATTAACCCTTCATTCAATTAAGTGGAAATAGAAGTAATCTATGCAACCTGTAGTGAAATGCTATATACATGTCCTACCCGAATCGGTCTTTTTGCAAAAAAAAAGAAAGAAGAAAAAAGAAGTACAACAATGCAGCAGAATTAGTAATATATGAATTATTTATTGTGTAGGTTCAACCCAGTGATGTATCGTCAAGGAATGAAGAGGGTAGTTTCAGATAAGTTTGTGGATATCTTCATGAAGTATGAGGGAGACTTAGAGGACGTGAAAGACATGTACGAGGAGTGTAAGGTAAGATGATGACAATCATTCTAAATAAGAGTTTCAGATAAGTTTGTGGATTTCTTCATGGTGTATGTGGGAGGCGTAGAGAACATGAAAGACATGTTTGTGGATTGTGAGGTCATTAGATAACAATCATTCTTAATAAGAGTTGCAGATAAGTTTAAAAAAGAAATACTTTCATCTCACATGAGAAACAACCTCTTTTGGCAATTGTAAGCAGGGAATCACCATCAGTGAAAACAAATGGTCGTTAAAATAAGTTGTACATGAATGTAGGTACAAAGGGACAAGGCTTGAGCCACTGAAACCCTAACCTAACAAAGTGTTTCCTGACACGTTTTATGTTTTAACAGGTAATGTGACAAGGCTTGAGCCACTGAACCCTAACCTAACAATGTGTTTCCTGACACAATCATATATTCAAAATTAGTTTTAGTTAAAAGTGAATTCGGTCATGTGATTGGAAATGAAAAATTCACTCAAGACCTGTACTAAAAATTATTATGTATTATGTAATTAAGAGTTCATTTTCACTCCCCTAATCCATGTTTTTTGTTAACTCCATATATCAAATGTCCCATTGAACATAGCAGTATTGTGTACTTAAACCATGGAATAACTAGGTATGAACACCATGATGTACAATTATGTACAAAAGGATATAATAACGCCCCAGAATGCTTGGGTTTGTATGCCTAGTGAAAATCCTGACATTAATGAGAAAATATTTTCTTTATCTTGTGACCAAAAGTTCTGGTTAAAAAAAATTACCAATCTTTTCTCAAACTGTAAGATATTATTTTAAGGAAAGCCAAAAAAACATAAATTTATCTTTTCTCAGAGTGACCCTCCCATAGTGAGAAACGCTCCTCAGGTGGCGGGCTGCATTCATTGGTCGAGGCAGCTTCTTCAGCGGATCGAGGAACCGATGAAAGTCTTCCGCGATAACAAATCTGTCAGTCATCTCAGAGACTATGGGAGGATTGTCAAGTTCTACAACCGGATCGCGACGGCCCTGGTGACCTTCGAGGGCTTGTGGCTGAACCAGTGGAAGTCCCAGATTGACCAGGCAAAGGCCGGGATGAGGTCCCCGATACTGGCCGCCGACCTAGACGCTGGTCAAATTGTAGTCAATGTCGATGAAAGGTTAGCTGAACTTTTCTTTGAAATATTATCTCTTGTCCAGTCAGCACTTCATTACCACACAATGTATCAGGTTTATTTCCAGGATGAAGAGCAGAGAAGCAATAAGAGTTTGAGACATGTGTTTAGTCAGCCGACATAACTGGCTAGGGTTATTTAGCCTAACACACAAATTAAGAAATCTTGTCTGAGAATCATCTTGTTCAACTTTATTTGCTTTCAGTGTTTATGCTTTATTTACATACCATATCCGCCAGGTATCAGCATTCAGCAGCTCCTTCAGAAAATAAAAGTGAATTAGTTTCTACTACACTCATGTGTAGTAGTTCACTATATTAACACTATTACTCACAGTATTACTATTAAACACTACTACTATTAAATCTGATTGATGTCTGGTTCAAGTTTTTCACTGATCCATATTTTTTTCAGTGAGTTGTGTCATACCATTTCCACCAGTTATCAGCAGCTCCTTCAGAAAATAAAAGTGATTAGTTTCTACTACACCCATGTCTAACAACACTTACAAAAACATTGAAAAATAAACTAGGTCACAGGGTTTAGCGAATGGTACTATATCACCTCCAGATATTTGTCCTCCCCAGACAAGTTGTAATCAATATTATTCAGAGTTTTAGTAGCAACTGAACGGAACAATGTGCAAGTTTTGCAAAATTGGCAGAGCCCATTTGCTTTTCCTTCATAATATTTCCCAGGGCTTCATTTATGAAGAATGCAGGTGCAATGGGGCTGCCCACCCAACTGAATATCAACAGAGGGCGCTGTCATATAGGCCCTAGTAGTAATCATGACTGAGAAAGTGCTACCTAACATTAGCACTTACATTCCGCATTAAGTAAGTTATGATATATTCATTCTGGACAGTGCCCAGATTGAAACAAGAGCACACAAGAAGGTCTCATACAAAAATCTCATAGGTTAACTGTAACTTTTGCCATCAACTGTAACAAAGTTTGATTAAATAGCCTAACACTCAGTAACACTAACAACAGTGTAACATTCTATAGCCTAGGCTAGCTACTACTAGTAGTATAATGAGTGCACCGAAGTTCATTCGGTACACATTATTTTGCAATAGTTATTCACAGCTCTGTTTAGGACATAAATCAGAGTGCCCTCTGTTGATGTTCAAGAACGACGGGTATCCCCATTGGGTTCCTAAGATTTACAAAAATGGTGCCCGAAGACCAATTGACTGCCATCCTCAAAATTTCAGAATCATAGAGTTAATTATTCTGGATTACATAGTTAATTAAGGAGATTAAATCGCTCCACTAAAAGACCCCAGGAGTGGAATTAACAGCTGTTTCATATGTCAGACCCTGATAGCCAATAAACAATCGTTTTTTCCTTAATCTTCAGAATTCTCCAGCTCATCCAGGAGTGCCGCTGGATGCAGAGATTGCAGATCCCTGTCCCCGAAGGAGCATTACTACTCTACAAGCAGGTAAGAAAAATGGCAAATATCACCCGGAAAAAAAATTCTGCATCAAACCTTTGGTTTATAATATGCATATAATTTTTAGTCGCCGGAAAAACATTTTTCTAAGCTTCATTTCTCGCTAATGAGTGTTACAAGTTGACAATACGAGTAGAATATCATTCTTTTATAAGACTAACAATGGACTGACTGATTTATCTAGCTCACTGAGAGATAAAAAAAATATTTTGCTGCTAAGTGTGACAGTAATTTTAAGTTTGTCAATATTTTTTTCAGGAACAACGATTCAAGGGCTACAACAACCATTTACAGCTCTGTCTTCAGGAGCTTGGTAAAATCCAGGATAAAATCCGTCCTCCATTCCAAAGCCTCTTTTCGGCCCACTTGGGCCAGGTCCACCAGGCCCTTCAGCCAGGCCTGACTTCCATCGCATGGAACTCTATGAATATCGATGCTTTCTTGCACCAAGTCCATACAGGTAATAGCATGACGCTATTAATGTTAGGTTTTTTATGCTGGCATGAAGCACTTCATATGAAGCATGGGAGTGGAGTCTTTTGATAGAAAGGGCTAATTTCCCACAAAATATTACATTTTATAATTATACACAGTATTATGTTCTTGAGCATTTTGTTTTCTTTTATGGAAATGAATTGATATTGACATTTATAATAGCAATTTATAATTGGATTTTGTAATATAATAATTTATAAACATGTAACTTACAATATTTCCCCAACGAAATAACTTTACTGCTTCTCCACGTGTTATAACCTATACATCGGGTTAGTCCAACATAATTAAGATGGAAAAAAAAAACAGAAAGAAGCTATTTATGTTGTTTTATGGTAGATAAATTTTGTTATATACAACACTATTTTATCATAATTCTTAGCATATTTATGATAAAAATAGAACTTTTGAGGTTATGCTCCCATTACACTTTTGTACAATTCTGGAAGCACACTGGATACCACTAGGGTGTTTGATTTAATTGCTAAAAAAAATACCTTGTTAACGGATTTACCACTGCCAGAACTATTTTTGTTTATGTGTGTCATGAAGATCTGGGCATGGTATGTTTACATTCTTGAAAGCCAGTGGTGTGATTTATTTACATTCTCTCGCTGAGGATTCCCCAGGGTTAGATTGTGTGGAATAGCTGGGGCACCCGACCGGTATCTGATGGGGTGTTTTCAAGCACCTTTTTAGAGCCAGTGTCACAGCATGTTGAAGCTGGGGTTTAGTCCTTTTTATTATTCAATATCTGGAATTTATAAATAAATTCCTTCAATCCGTAGCTAACGCCAAGCTGGGACAGACAGTTGACTTGGTCAACCATGTCCTTGATACCAAAGTCGAATCCAAGCTGAAGACACTGAGGGAGCTATTCCTGTTTGATATGAATGCTGCTTTTGGTCGATCTTGGGTATGTTCTACCTTGGTACTTTTAAAAGTTGCATTTCGAAATTGAAGAAACAAAAAATGGGATTTCCCCAATAATAATTTATTATGTTTTTCGCCCACAACAGAATACATGGAACTATTTTCGAAGATATTTTTTATTAACTTCAAAAGTTACTATTTGAAGCTCTTTTTATTTTGTTCCTTGTTTCATTAAAAGTACAAACAGAGTTTGGTGCTCGACACATGACTTTTTCCTCACCATTGAATATTTTGTTTATTTCATTCACTCCAGAAACTACCATTGCATCCAGAAGCTTTTGGTTTTCTTCATAATTTAATTTAATAAGTTATTTTTTTTCTACAAATAGAATAATTATTCAAGTAACAATTGGTGTAGAATACATTTTTGGTTCCTTGCTTTAGCAAAAGGAACCTATGTAGTCAGGTTGGCATGTCTGTGTGTGTGTGTGTGTGTGTGTCTGTGATGCCTGACCTTGGGTATGCTCTATCTCAATAAGGGAAAGTTGGATTGAGGCAATACTTGGCCTATAGATGCGCCATAGTGAGAAGGTGTGCCCTATTTTTTTGGTGCCCATATCTTGTATATTAATGAGGTTATGGGAGTCAAACGTAAAAATCTTAAAATTGCAATAATTCAGTAACCGTAAGTCAGATTTGTTTCAAAGTTGGTATGGATGTCCGTTATTGGCAGGTTCATGATCGTGTGCAATTTTATGAATTTTGATGAAGGGGGGGGGGGTGGCTCATTTTAGCCCTAAACAGTAATATTATGGCATTATGGGCTACCACACACTCCCTATGGGAACTCCCTATTGCTTGAGTGTGTGGAATAGTGTAAGGTAATTTTTCATTACTACATTGATTTCAGTGTGTGTTATAGCATGGTGTGTGTTATATAGCATGTATACATGTACATACATGTAACCAATCTTCATATATGTATATATACATGTACCAATATTAACTATATGTACAAAATGTACACATTTTACCACTCCACCAAATTTGAAAGTAATCTGCCATTCATTGTTTTAGATTTCCGAAAAACCATAAAAACTCTGATGCACACAAACACATTCAGTCAAAGGACTCCATAGGAATACCCTTTATCCTAACCTTGACAATACCCTAACCATTGTTTGAATGTCCTTTTGTTCCTGTTGAATTCTTCTTTTGAGGACTTGCAATTCTTTGTTCAAGACCTTGGACCTGCTGCAAAACCTGTCCACACGCACACACAAAATGTGTGCACACATTACTCACCCACACTGACCATCACCATCGGCAACCATTGCTATGGTGACAGGCAATAGTGTTTATAGGTGTAATGGCAAACAATTACAATATCTCATCAGCCCCTTCAGGGCGATGAGGTAATTTTGGTTAGGGCGTCATGTGTTTAGGCTTGCTTGGGTGACCCCAAGATGTTTTAACTCAAAGACTATCGATAGTGGAAGCAATCATATTATTATTGATGTCACAAGAATACACAATAGAGTGGGAGAAATGACTATGGGAACGACCAGGTAAAAAATATACACTGGTTGGCAAGGTTTTATACTTGCTAACACAACAATACTCAATAAACAACCCATTCATTCTAATTTATTTTCCCCAGATGTTATCAAGGGCCCTTTGATTGCTTTACTTGCATTGAAAGGCTGTCATGTTTCGATGGTGAATGTGTGTACATATTAAAAATGTTGTCACGCCACCTAACTGCCAAGACGCATGCCCTGCTTCCAGGAATGTGGTTGAGGCATAAAACAATACAGTGAAATTCATCTGGACCTCTTCAAACAATGCAAGAATGGTATGATCACATGTTCTTTTCTTGGATAAGTAAAGTCTGCAACACAAAGAAGTAGGAGTTTCTTATTAAAGCCTACCTGGCCCATGCTCAGTTGAATTAATGTTATACAATAGGTATGAAGAACTCTGGCTCTTATATAGTCAATAAATGTCATCATTTTGTTAGGTTTTGTTGTATTGTGAGGTTTAAAAGGTGATACTCAAAACCCCTCAGCTCGCTGAGGAGGCTACATCCTTACTAAGAATAAAATAAGCTGGATGTATCTCCATTAGTACATTTACTGCAACGTCGATAAAATGGCTTCCTGAAAAGGTGAGACCTCCTCCAGAGGCCCTTAATAAAAACCTGGTATCATTTGTACGAGGGACTTAAAAATGAGGTTCAGCTTTATTTTATGTCAAATTTTTTTTTTTTTAAATTCTCAACATTTTTATCTTAATATGGAAACTTCTTAATTTTAATTAATATGGAAAGATTAATCTCTGTAGGCTGTCCATAGTGAGGAGATGATCCTTTTGGTTTTTCAAAAGGTTTAAAGGTCATTTGAGGTTAAACAGGGAATGAAATGCTCAAGAGATTTTATTCAGACAATGAACAATGTGGAATTCTTGATGACTCTCATACGTGGTTTCCTCATAATAATTGCCAAAAGAAATTGTCCAAATTCTATATGCAGAAGCTGTCATCAGTTGCAGTCTGCTCCAGGATGTGAGAATATCGGGAGATTTCAAAAAATCAAGAAAAACTGATTGCATATGAAGGCAATACTCATTAAAGCATAATGCATATATAGTGTGACAATGTATAAGAGTTTCATATTTAGAGCCACAAACCAGAAAAGAGGAATAATGTATATACCCCTCAATAGGTGATATCTACACTGTAGGTCTAGTTCTGCGAAAAAGTCCGGCGATCAAATGCTAAACTCGTGCAGTTTAGTATGGCCTAATTTCTTCCCAAATATGGCGATTTAAGATGTAAAAGATCCGGGAAGTATTTTAATCATAACTAACAAGGGAAAGGAATGGCAAAATCTCCTTTTGGTGAAAGAAGAGTAATTCTCGCGGCTCAAAAACCCGGTCATTGCTTTAATTGCGATGTCACTCCTAGTTCACACATCAATGTGCCCTTATCTCTTGTCATTGAATTACTTAGATGATGAATAATACTGTAACCGTTGTAAGACCCAATGTTTTTTAAACAGCAGGATGATCCACACTAAGCAAGTGGCAAAGTGGTTAGGATCTGCGTCTTCTAAGCATGAGGTCGTGGGTTCGAATGCCAGCTCCGACATTAAAAACAGTCGTCTAGTTTTCTGGATTGTAGTTTCCTATCTGCTATTCCTCAATCATAGACGTTAAAAAAA
>JAODFY010234876.1:0-10217 GCA_027580055.1 Paracaudina chilensis | reverse complement strand
GAAATACACAGGGCGTGGTGAGAGATTTTGCTCTTGAAAAGTAAGAAACAGCCCCCGAAATTACAATTGGGGCAAAATTTGAATGAAGAGAAAAGAAAGAATAGTAGGTAGTCACCCACATAGTTTCTGCCTAAAATACAGTCATATGGTGAAATGAAGACACTGCACACACACACAGTCAGTATAATACTTGTAATACAGGATGGTTAGCAATGCAAATGACAATAGCACACTAAAATCACAAAGTTCAAATAGGTGGACATTTTATTTCTAAAAAGAGCTCTCAAAATATATAAATTATTTCACTCCCTGAAGTAATGGTATGTTACAAATTCTACTTGTACAAAGAATGCCGTTTTAAAGATTCCACATATATCAATTCCTGGTTTTGTAAAAAATGACTGAACTAACTAGTCCATCACATCTACCGTGGGCTTGAGCAACTAAGCTTAAAGCAAATATGCATCCAATAATATTTCAGTGTACATACTCAAGCATGTTGTGGGTCTCTCTCCATGAAGATATCTTGTTTGGCTCTTGCCACAGTGACCTTGTAGATGTCACTCACCAAATACAGTGTTGTACATACATATATATGCTACTCACAGAGTATAGTGTTGTGCACCATCAATTTGTGTATTGTGTAAGTAACTTTCTATATTATCAATGGCTTGACTTACAGATTGTTTAGATTCCACATTATATCAGTTAATTAATCCTCTGGACAAGATTTGCTCTGATCCGATGCAGACATCATGATCCAATACTTGAATCAAGGTCTGATCGATAAGGCTATGTACTAAACCCTATCTGAACAGCATGCAGGAACAGCAAACATACTGCTATAGGGAGGAACAATCAAGGTCTGATCGATAAGACTATGTACTAAACCCTATCTGAACAGCATGCAGGAACAGCAAACATACTGCAATAGGGAGGAACAATCAAGGTCTGATCGTTAAGACTATGTACTAAACCCTATACTGCAATAGGGAGGAACATGACAGAGAGATCTCCAGGCCTCTTATTCTCAGAAAAGTTGTTTTGGTAAGAAGCTGTTGGTTGTCCAAAAGAAGATTTGGTTGTCCCAAAGAGAGACAACAAATAGAGACATTTGAAAAAGAAATCAAATTTACAACACCAAATGTGTAGTTTAATTTACTTGTTGCTAAAGTTTACATCAGTTAAGATTCTTAGATGGTACGAGGCATGGGAGTGACACATCTTAAAGAGGTTATTTTTTAGGCCTCTGGCGAACAACCCAGTCGGAACTTCCAGTCGTTCACCATGTAATTTAGTCATCTCTAAAGACTGGACGACTGTTCAAATCGAGCCTTGCCCTCTGCCTGGACAATACTCTCTTATCTGAATTAAAAATCTGGATTAAAATAAGGCAATCAGGTTTTTTCAACAACCTAAATAAAGCAACCATCTGCATCGAGTCTGCAGGTTCCGATCGATGTATATATCCCCCTTCCCCAGGATTGGACACATGCACAAGCCTACAACCATGCAGCACACATCCATTCATGGTGCATAAACATGTTCAAATCATTCTCATCGATATTATTCATTCAGTTCTCCTCTAGTATTGCTCAGTATTATGAATGGAATGTTTCATTTTTTGATGGCTCCACTAAATTGGGGGTGGGGCGGGGATATGCTAGTGAATGTGTATTGTGTGGGGGTCAGCATCTTGGGACAAGAGTTCACAGCCTTTATTAAAGGTGTATTGCAAGTAGCAAATTCACATGAGTTTCCGGTGACACAGAACTCACAGATTCCTAATTTAATGAATATGTTACAACAGGGATGTGTTCATGCATAGTTTCAAAATTGCTCAACAGAGCCAATTTAAAATCTGACTTTTTGGTAGGTTTTGCTACTTGCAACCCCACCTTTAAGCTTATTTGTTACCAACGGATATCCATCGTCTTTTCATGAACATTTCCTTTCAAATATTCTTCAAGATCATGGTATGGTTAGAGTTAATTAAACAGCAAAGAATTTATTAACTAAGAAACGTGCCTTACATGCCCTCATAGTCATGAGGAAACCTACCTTTCTCTAAAACCCACTTGTTGAAATTGGTGGAATTTATGATGATACACTGGAGCAGAATTATTAAAACCAACAAAATAAAATTATTTTATTTCAAGGAATGGTAGGCTTGATGTAGAAAGTAATAAACCCCAAATATTACCTTAACAGAACATTCACCAAACGTACTGAATAACACTAGGACTGTATTTCATCATACAATAAGAATGTTTGACTAACAATGTTTAATGTACAATGTAAATTCTTTTAACAAATTTAGTGTTCTCCATTTTTCTGTTTTGTTTTAAAAAAATCTGTATTGTTTAACAATATCAACAAATTGTTGTATTTGACACATTACACATTAAATGAAAGTTTACAAATGTTTTAAACTACAAACATTAAAAAGTAAGTGTAAAATAGAAAAAAAATAATATATGATAGTAGTCCTTTTAGTCAACATTTTCAAGCATCCATTTTTTTAATACTTTATGATATACTTTTATGTTTCTTACACTCACTATAGGAAACATACATAAGAGAATGAGACATTCAAGGCTGCAAATTCACAATCACTATATACCTAGCACGTTTCCCTATTGTTAAGTTAACCTGATGAGATTTTCACCTTTTTTAAATCAAGAAGGTTAATCTACTAAGTACTGCCAACTTAATACCAAGTACCACTATTAGATTCTTCCAAGTTTCCCCTTGTTCCATTACCCTGATTTACAAGGTTTTCACAGCACATTCAGCACTCGAGTGTCATCATATAAATGTTTCAACTCTTGACCCATGTTGACCTCAAATGACCTTTGAGTTTCATCCACCTTTTCCCTATTGAGTTAGCCTGATAATGAGCAGGCGTCACACATACGCCAACATGATTACATAGATTCCTTTCACCTGGAACCACAAACTGACATTTAACATTTAGAAGAATAAACAAGCATCAACAGACAACTAAGGGAGTTGTCACAACTTGGATATGTTAAAAGCCAATTATTTGTTTTACTTTCCAAGATGGAAGAAACTCTTGATTCTATGAGTTTGGACTGTTTTCCTTTTCATTTTACCAAGATTGTAATTTTCATGAATTGTTTTTCATTTTCCATATTGCAGATAACGTGGTGCCTTTATCATTGTAATACTCATTTAATTTTGTGAATATTAATAAGCCGTTTCATGATTACAAAGTGCTGTCTAGGTCAAAAGGTCATCCGGTACAGCAACAAAATGTTTACATAGCAACGCGAAGGCGTGT
The DNA here is from genome assembly GCA_027580055.1 of Paracaudina chilensis. Taxonomy (NCBI): domain Eukaryota; kingdom Metazoa; phylum Echinodermata; class Holothuroidea; order Molpadida; family Caudinidae; genus Paracaudina; species Paracaudina chilensis. The sequence continues at coordinate 6,913 of JAODFY010234876.1, read as the reverse complement.
GTATGCATACGTACTAACAACACACATATTCAGTGAGCGATGCAGTGCTCATTCATTTTCCGATCGTAAACGTTAAAACTTAGGCCTTTAAACAGAAATTATTTTTCGACAAATCCCCCCATAATTTTATGAAATATATTTCAGTTATTTATCATGGATGTACCATATTCTTTAGACGAATTTAAGCTATGGAAAGTTCAGAAACTGAAAGACTTTGTTCGTTGGAGGGGTTTAAAAGTTATGAAGAGAAAAGACAACCTAGCTGCATTAGCGTTCGCTGCTGTTCAAATGAACTTGCCTGTAATACCAACTGCTGAAGAAAAAACTGAACAGAAAGTTGACCAGCTAAATGATTTGCTTAAAATCAGAGACACTCAACTGCCAAATCCCAAAGACCCTAACGGATGGGTTTCAGAGAAATAAAATCCTGCTAAAAACAAAATATTAGGGTAGGCCTAACTTTAGGATTGGGTACTTCTAAGTTCTAGGGCAATCTCTATATTAATAAAGTATTTTTTCCAGCCATCGGCAATGAGAAATGGTTACAGTGTGAGAGAAGGTGGGGGAGGGGTGATGGGAGTGGTGCTGATGAATACAAATTTATAATATAGAAAATGGTAGTTGGTCTATTAACTTTTTCATGATTTTGTCCCCTTAAAACATGAAATTACCTAACCTGTTAAACTATAAAAGTTTCCAATAGCTCCTAAGGATAACGGTATGTAGTAAGATTTTATTATTTTTCATCCATTACGATACCATAATTAAAATTGAAAACAAGTACATCTAGGCCTACGTCGAACCTATGCCCGTTAGTTTAGCCACATACTAGTACTACTAGGAAAAATGGCCGCACATGGCCTGGCTATATTAGGCAAGGCTACAGTATTTTAGTTTTTTTTATTGACCATGTGTGGTTCTTGACCTTTTTGGGATACGACGTATTGGGAATTTTACTCGAATTAAGAAAATTTAGGTTTTTACTGCAACAACAAAATACATTTTCCGGACCCAACTTAGCGTATCGACAATCAAGTATCCTTTGTACTGTAAGGCTTGTGTTAGTAAGGCCTATCGAATGTGCTACGGAAACGCTACAAAAACGAACATAATCTCATTTCTGTCGTGGCTATGACGGAAAACGGAGCCCCAGTCTTACAAAAAAAATGTCGTAAATAATATCTGCACATCGAATCACCGCGTTTGATAATCAGGAAGTACCGAAATTAACCTAGAATTGAATAAGAAATCTGATAGCAACGAAGTTCAGCTGAACGTAAACACTGTGCGAAACCTAAAAGCGAACCGACTTAATCAAGCGAGTAGTGCCGACTTCTAGTATTTTCGGACATGCACAGTTGTAATCATGAACTGGCTTATTATAGTGGATCAGGTCTTAAAGTTGTAAAATTTTGACCAATTTAAAATATCAGTTTTATAAATGTGCCACTCACCGAGGGCACTGGTTCACGTCTGGAGGAAAGTCGGCATGGTCAGCTTCGATGGTTCCAAATGAGGAGAGTAGTCCAGCATCTACAAACTGGTCATTCCCAGCATAGTTGAGTCCTCTCGGGCTTGGATCCTCCTGCAATAAAGAAGATCAACATGGCAGGTGGTAAAACTTGTTCCATAACTCGTCATCCTATGCGGAGATAAGAAAATGTACCGGCTTATTCCACGTTTTTTCGAATCTCCTGTAGCCAATATCTCCATGCAGCATCTGCATACCAATATGAAGCTAATGAGTTTCAGAAATGTGGCTCTATTCACCTATTAGGGTGTATCCTTAGTCTACAAAATGGCTTCACCAAATGAAACACAAGATTTTAATTGTACATTGAAAAAGGCAAGATTCACAGGTGCTAGCAATGCAAATGAATTGGAAGGTGACATTGCTTAAGAGGACTATGAAAGTGGTGTTTTTTTAATGATATGTACGAACGAGGACTAAATTGCAGTTTTAGCTATAGCAGCTATTTTTAGTCAAATATAAAGTCTGACAGCACCTTTAAGCTAAGGTGTAACATGCCGGGTTTATCCTTGAAATACTTTTTACTAGTTTGACATACTTGGGCCTTACTTAGGGAGTGGGCAAGGAAGGGGCTTTATCACTGCACAACCCCCCACCTAAACTGTAATTTGAAAGAAAAAAAATATATGAATCAGTGCTTATATATGAAGAATACTGAATATGGTATTATAAAGGCCTCCTGTTCTGTCCATCTTAAAGAATGGAAGTTGTGATAAGCAAAATTGCAAAAATATATCACAAGATATTCAGGGACGACACCACAGTTATGAAAATAATGAAGCATTTGGAGGAAATATAAATCCATATAAGGAATACATGGCAGACATGCATGGCAAGGTGAACGTCAAACTACCATGAGCAATAAACAATCAAATGACATGAAAAACATGAAAAGCAGGCTTTGTTGTCATGGTGATGCCATGGATACATGCATGCATCTCTGTGCGTAAATGATTAAATCGGAATAAACCAGATCATTAAAAAGTGAAAAATGAACATTAAGTGCAATTCAGGTTCTAGGAAAGTGCCATTGTTGCCATGGTGAAACTTGTTGGTATATTTATCTAAGGAATGTGTCGTACAGTAAATGACCATTCAATGAATAATCGGTACATGCCAATGCCAAATATGTGCAAAGCAAAAGTTAATGGCAAAATGAAAGACAGACAAGTGAATCGCCAGTCTGGTGAATGACAAGTGAATCGCCATATGTAAGGCATTTGACATTAAAATGGTTAATATGATGAAATGCAAGCTAGCAAATAATTGTAATTCATTAAAATGAAAAGGGAGTAACCATATTTCATAATTGAAATCCAGAGAGAGTTGAATGGTAGACTGCCATTGTTGAAGCTCTGGCTGTAATCATCTGCTAGGGTTATGTAATATATAGGGGTTATGTATATAAAATTACCCCTGGCAAGCACATGCACAATCATTGAGTCAGTAAAAGGAACAGTGAGTAGCCATTTCATAACTGATCTCCAGAGAAAGTTCAAAGGTAGACAATAAAAACTCTCATTGTTGCCATGGTGAAATCCTGGTGGCATCCCTGAAAATAATGTACTAGTTTGTACTTCAAATTTGAAAACGTCCAGAGGCCTGGTGAAAATCCACTACAAAGCAAGATGCCAAGCATTGTCATGGTAACATCTGAACCTACCTGACGACCATAGTAGAAGTTTTCAACGTTTCCTCCAGCCTGAAGTTGTTGGGCCATTTGCTCATCTTGGGTCAATTGGACCTGAAACAAGAGACAGAGGTACCCTTTTGTTTTCTATTCTACCCAGAGGGCCAATCAACGTCCGTCCCATCTACACTGTAGCAGCGAGCAAACAAGGGCACACATAGAAGAGGAATTTTCAATGACGCCGTATATACAAGTGTGCAATGACATGTAATTGATAACACTGCCAGCATGGGTGGTCGAAGTTGTTTAGGCTTTGGTCTCGTAATCCAGAGGTTTAGGGTTTGAGTCTTGGTCAGAATGCTGTGTAGTGTCCTTGGACAAAGCACTTTATCCCGAATGCTCCTCTCCACCCAGGTGCAAATGGGTCCCTTCAAGGATACTTGTATAATACAGCGAAACGCTATATTGTGGCAGTGGGACACCTGGGGACACCATGATGTGACACCCCCTACAGTGCGTCTGGAGCATACAGCTTGATATGTGCACACAAAGTGTAAGGGTTTGACAAGTTTCCAATGACCAGGTGTAACAATTGTTAGCATCATGAGCGTCATACTTGGTTACCGATGCTTTATAGATCTTACCATGACGCCTCATTTTTTTACGACCATGCCAGGAAATAAGCCAGTACAACATGTAAACTGGTATACAATGGAACTGGGAAGGGATATATTACAGGATACAACAAGGAGTGCTTGTGGATTAAAAGATGTTATAAAAGATTGGTGATTTTTTTCAAAAACAGTATACTGAATAAGGCCACCTTGTACAATCTTCCATTCAAATCTTTATCCCAAATCACCCCAAAACTTTACACAATGATACTACAGCCCAACAAGTGATACTACAGCCCAACAAGCGATACTACAGCCCAACAAGCGATACTACAGCCCAACAAGCGATACTACAGCCCAACAAGTGATACTACAGCCCAACAAGTGATGAAAAGTGATACCATTTTTCTGGCCTCATTTGGTCATCCACAGGTACATAAGATTTTTAGTTGCCCTTCAGTAAATCTAGTAGGCTTGGACCACCGAGAATAGCCAAATATCACAAAATGTTTGTTAAATTTGTCTTTCATATAAATTCATACCAGCCAAGTCGCTGCAACCGACTTGTAATATTGTGTTAGACGTCTTAGAAGCCATCTTGTGTTTTCATCTCATATGTGGTGATTTATGAGGGGTTGGACCAACCCATAACGGAAAAGGTGCAGGCAGACATTATGTCAGTCCATGTGAGAATCTCTTGAGCATGTGAGAATCTCTTGAGCATGTGAGAGAGTCCTGAAAACATGAACATCTCTTTAGCATGTGAGAATTTCTTGAGACATGGATATCTCTTGAGCACCTGAGAATCTCTTCAACATGTGAGAATCTCTTGAGAAAGTGAGTCTCCTGAAAACATGAAAACCTCTTGAGCATGTGAGAATCTCTTGAGCATGTGAGAATCTCTTTGAGCATGTGAGAATCTCTTGAGCATGTGAGAATCTCTTGAGCATGTGAGAATCTCTTGAACATGTGAGAATCTCTTGAGCATGTGAGAATCTCTTGAACATGTGAGAATCTCTTGAGCATGTGAGAATCTCTTGAGCATGTGAGAATCTCTTGAGACATGGATCATCTCTTGAGCATGTGAGAATCTCTTCAAACACTGATGTGATAATCTCTTTAGCATGTGAGAATCTCTTGAGAATGCGAGTCCCCTAAAAACATGAAAATCTCTTTAGTATGTGATACAGTGTTTGCACTAGCTTTTCAAATTTGTAAGGGAATTGCCCCCTTCATGAATTATTTTGGGAGGGATTTTAAAACAAAGAGAGGGAACAACATATAACTGCACTGAACAGTTCCAAATTGTAGGGAGGGAATGTCCGTATTCTCACAAGAAATAAACTGATATACTAACATGTTTGTGTAGCTTGCCAAGCTCCCTCTTAACTGTGCGCAGTTCTGCTTTACTGGCTTCCAGTTCTCCCACGAGGCGGCGTCTCTCTTTCTGTTCTTCCCGAAAATCTTTTTCGAATATCTCTGCCTGCATAAATGAGAGAAGAATGGCTCCTACATTATTGATTAAACAGTATAACTTTTTTTTCTCTCTCTTAATGTGATGTTTTAATGCATTCAGCAGGAGCATTTGGGGAACAGCCAATGAGATATACAAATATTAACATAATTACAGCTGCCAACATAACATTGGAGGTCAGGAATTGGGAGTATTTTTCTGGGGTCCTGGGGGGCCACCCCCCAAAACATAGGATATGGAAGCTTACTGATTCACTGATGATGGAGAGAAGAGTTTGCATGTTCAAACGTTCTGACAGGATCCAGAATCTGATATTTTACATTAGTCCAGTCATAAATTACGACCGTTTTTGTTTTTGTTCTTAGATACCACCATTATTCATGTTCTCACCTACAGGCTCGTTTCATCGTCTCATATCAATTTATGGATTTGTTTTTTGGAATTCTGCATCTCAGTCTGTCGTAGTGGTAAATGTCTTTCATATTCATTACCTTGACATCCGAGCTTCACCATCTTCAGATTGACTTGTACTTCAGATAGACCTTACAGCAGTGGTCATCAGACATCAAAGTCTTATACTGCACAAGGAGACCATTTATTCTCAATGCTCACATAGCATTTATGGATTCAAGGGATTTGCCTATGCATGTAATACAATAGACCGCCCATTTTATTCATAAGAATCCATACTTGTGCTTTATAGCCCTCTCTTGTTGGTGTTGCCACGTCATCAGGAAGAGCCTGACGCCGTGAAGGAAAAAAATTGAAGTCTTGTGTTAATGACAGTATAACACAAGTCTTAATCATTAATAAAAATCAATATCTCAAAAATGCTACTGTGATGAAACTTTCACCATTGTAATCTGTGTGTTGTTCTTGATATATCAACCTTGGTCATTCCTTCCAGTCCCTCCCAAAAGATGGTAAGATGGATAATTATCCCTGCATCATCACCCCTCCAGCTCAGTCTAGCCACCTAATGGTCCATGTAGCGCTACCCTTCTTCCATCATGTCGATTTGGCTGCTTCTCTTGTCTGTTATCACCAGGATATTCAACCATTCAACTCGTACTATTTAGCGCCTCCTATAGGCTCTGTCTTGTTTCACTGTGTCGCCTGCACCTGACCTTTGGAGCTGCTTCTGACTTTAAGCTGGTTCTTTATCACATCATGGGGTGACAGTCCTAACTTAACTGCCCATATCGAAGACTGTACCGTTTTTTTTAAATCCTGCATCACCCCTCCAGCTCAAGCTGTGTTATGCATCCTCCCAGAAACTCTTGACCGCTTTTCACTGCATCCTGCCTTATAGTTATTTCAAGCTAAGGTTACAGTCCTTCTTGCTCCTACCAAAGATTGAAAGGTGTCTTTCAATCCTGCATCACCCCTCCACCTCAAGCTGTGTTATTCATCCTCCCAGAAACTCTTGACCGCTTTTCACTGCATCCTGCCTTATAGCTATTTCAAGCTAAGTTCACAGTCCTTCCTGCTCCTACCAAAGATTGAAAGGTGTATTTTAATCCTGCATCACCCCGCCACCTCAAGCTGTGCTAACCCTTTGAAGCCTATAAGCGTGGCAGTCCCCTCATTCTCTCCCAAACAACTCAGGAGTCAAAGGGTTAATTGAAAGTCAGCTGTGCGCATGCTCCTGGGAGTGACGTCAG
>JAODFY010234865.1:0-10218 GCA_027580055.1 Paracaudina chilensis | reverse complement strand
TGAAACTACTGGACAGGATGTCAAGTCTCGTCGACTTGGTAGGGTTTTGCAGGCTCCACATGAGGTCCCTTCATATTTATATTTTTCAGTTCAGAGAGTAATCCTACATCTCCAGAACACCAATACAGTGATGATCCTATTAGCACCCCATTGGCCCAACCGACCCTGCTTCCCGCTATTAATCACTGACAGACTTCTGCTATTAATCAGGTCACTGACAGGCTCCATTCAGATCCCCCCTCAACAAAAACCTCATCACACAGAACAAGGGGCAAATCTGGTACAGGGACCTACAGAGCCTCCATCTATCTGCCTGGAAATTATCCAGGAGACACCTCCAAGCAGAGGGACTTCCACAAGAGGTTATTGCATTGCAGCCGTGAAAATCAACCATTAAGATTCATGACTCGAGATTGGAGAGATCCTTAACTTGGTCAGCCTCTAACTCTGTCAATCCCTTGGTGGCACCAGTCAAGGACGTAGCAGCCTTTCCCGTCCTACCCTTCTCAGAGGTAAAACAGTACGATCAAGAACTACATGTCAGCCATCGCAGCAGTCCATACAGGTATTACAGACGGTTCTGACCTCGGTAACAACCAAATCACCATTTAGCTCCTGAAGGACCCATTCAACAAAGGCCCCCCATGAGAAAGTTACCCCCTTCATGGTCCATCAACAAGGTATTGGAAAAGCTTTCCTCGCCACCCTATGAGCCATTACACAACACCACTCTCTAGTTCCTGACTCATAAAACACTGTTCCTTATTGCAGCAGCTTCAGCCAGGAGAAGGGGATGAGAAGGGGAGGCCTTAACCACCAAGTCAGGTTTCCTGAGGTTTGAACCAAACGGCTTCAGACTACTCCCAGACCCTGGTTTCCTAGCCAAGAACCAGTCGGCCGGCCTCCTTTACACCAGGGGTAATCTTCCTACCCTCCTTAAATTCCATCTCCACGATTACGGAAGACAAGAAATGCTGCCTGGTCCGGGCACTTAAATGGTACCTGGAAGGGACTAAACCCATTAGAAACTCAGAGAGACTCTTCCTGCTACCCAGACGTCCCTTCACTCCTGCCTCAAGGGCAACAATCAGGCGCTGGTCGGTAAACTTAATAAAACCTCACGCCAAGGAGGGAGAACGAGTCGGGGCATATGACATCAGAGGACATGATACCTCTAAGACGTGGTTCAAGTGAAAGCAGCAGCATGGAAAACTCCATCTCCCTTCGTCTACTGCTACCCTACTGACACGGTCTCGGTGGAAAGAGCTTTTGCAAGAACTATCCTATGGGGAACGAAAGAGGTTTCGGCCCTGCCCCCTACAACACGGTGCTAATCTATGCTAAATAACTTATGTGAGGTAAGTAAGTATGTGCTTTAAATTCACCAAAACATATAGTGGTTTGGGAATTTATAAACCACATACTTACCTCATATAACACCCACCCTCCGTCCGCGCACCGAACCAGATATCGGGAGAACAAGTCTTGAGCTGATGGCACCCAAACTAATGCCAGCCATGACAGATTGGCTGATCTAGAGGCCCGACAGAGGACACTTCTAGACACGCCACTTACCGACACCATCTTAACTTTAGTGAGAAACACGTCCCAGCCTTACCGGTTGTTACTTATGTATCACATTTTATGTATCACATTATATGTATCATTCACTTGTATTAACATCACATAATTTGTATATTTTCCACCTATCGATACATGTGTGGGCCCGTGAGGTGTGTGTGTGGGCTTTGTGGTGCTAAATAAAATGGTAAATTTTGACCATATGTGGAACAGGAGAAAATTTAAATGGAATCATTGTAATGGGATCGTAAAAAAGGAATTGGTCTTAATTTATTACATGAAATAATTTATTACATCAAATAACATATTATTTGCCAACATTTGCATCAGGATGAAAAATTAATTTAAGGATTATTTATACACATACTTAAACACCTCATATAACATGTGCATTATTTCAATAATACTGTGATTCAGCAAATTGGCAGACTTCAGGTACAAATTCTTTAAGCCTTTGCTTGCGTTGCATTTTGATTCATTTGTAATAAACCAAGAGATCTTTGGGCATGGGATACACTGATGACAAGTTGCCATTGTGCCCTTTACGGCAAAGCAAATGGCCGCAAGGGACCTTCAATGATTATTGACATTACTTGGGTTATGTTCCCAAATTGGGATAAATAGTAACATTTGCAATGAATTAAGGAAGCATTTACCCGTGGAGGAACGGTTTCTTCATTTAAACATGCGCACAGCAATACCTATTGATGACGTAATTTGCGTAATTTCGTAATTGACCTGGTTGCGAAGGGAAAGAATTAAAGCCTGAATAAAAAAAAAGTTAAGGGAGGCAATTTACCGTGATTAACCCAATAAATTACCTGCAGTAAAGGTATACTGTGATAACGTTTTCATGTTATAACTAGGGCAGTGTCATGCCAGATATTTCTAAAGGTAAACCAGAAATCTGCTAGAAATCTGCTAATCTGGTCAGGTCATTTGTTGTTATATATGGAACTTTGACAAACCACGTTCTGGTTCTAGTAAATGAGTCAAGTGGATTGGGGTCAAAATATGATGTCTGTGTTTTATATATATATATATATATATGTGTGTGTGTGTGTATGTATGTGTATGTGGACATGTTTTGCAGCAGGCCCGAGGACTTTCAGGTATTCGGAAGAAGAATTCAATAGAAACAAAAGGTCCTCAGACGTTCAATGTTTAGGGTATTGTCAAGGTTAGGGTTAGGACAAATAAAATTTCAATGGAGTCCTGACTTAATGTACAGGTAATACCCACCTGTGTGTATGTATATATATATATATATATATGTATATAAACTTGTACAGAGCAATGTATGTTAATGACAATTTGTGCTTAACCTGCTTACAAATTTAAAAAAGAGCCTGAGTAAATATAAAATTTCAGATAGGCAATTTACTGTGATTAATCCAATACATAACTTGGTAAAGTTATAATGTATGTTTTCATGTTATAACTAGGGCAGTTATTCTTAAAGGTTAAACATTTCTCCCCCTCTGAATATGCTAGAAATATGCTAATCTGATTAGTTTGTTTGTTGTCAAGTCACAAATTTTGCATATCCTGTCTTACCATGATATAGCATTCTAGCATCTTCTTTGTATGTAGTAGTGGTCATCCACCAACTCTCTACGCTCTTCCTTCCTCATTTGCCAAGCAAGCAAGCTACATGTGTATAGTTTTTCTGGTATTTCATACTCATGTTTTGGAACCTTATTAATCTGGAAATCACTATAGAAGTTTTTAGGAACTTCCTAGACCCAACTCTCCATCTCTGAATATGCAAGAAAACTGCTTATTTGGTCAGTTTGTTTGTTCTTATGTACCGTTACGGGGCTTTGACAAGTGACAAATGTTTTGGTGATATCTGGGGGTTTGTTGGGTCACAATCTGAGCTCTGCCAGTACTGGGCTTTCCTCTTCCACTCAGACATATTTGTGATTATTTACTGTTTTTGGTATTAAAAAAAATTCCATATGCCCCCTGGCTATTTTTGGTGTAAACTTTGTCATAATTACAATCTAACATACATTTTGAAGTTGTTTTCATAATGTTGTGTGGTATAACATATTGCCATTATCTCCACACTTGCTTGAATGTGAGGTTGAATCAAGGTGTGTTATATTGCTTTATAGATATCATTTGTTGTGTCAGGGAAGTAATTAACAGACTACTTAGTCTTGCTTGGCCAGCCAATCAGTGAACTAGCCTTTATATTATAACTGTTATGTCACATTTGATTATGATTGGTCCATCATCAAATCAAATCTGTTTTATGTCACTTTGGATTTTTTATGATTTTTTTCAGATCACCCTGTTCAATGCCGAAGAAAATTAATTATGGCATTTTAATAAAGGACAAAAAAAATGTGTAAAAAGAGGGACATCTATTGTATTGGTAGATAGAAACAACTGTGTCAGTCCTGATCTAAGTAAATCCGATAATTTTAAAGTTTTTTCAATCACAATACATTAGCCACTGGAACACTGTATAGTCAGTCATAAGGTTAAGTTTCAAGGTTCAAGGTGAATAGATCATGTAGCATTTCAATGTGATTTTGCATGGCAAGTACACTATAATATTTCAATATATTATTGTTTATGGTGAGTAGGGGGCACATATCCCCCCACTTTTGCATCCATAGATTTTCACAGTCATTTCTTTTTTAACTTAAAAAGTTTGGAAAATGGTTGATGTTTTGAAGATATGAAATAACTTAAAACATCTGCCATGCTACATTCAAGAAACATTTCATTGAATAGCTGCAAAAAGTTGAATTATTTTGAATTTAGAGTGAGAAAGATGGGCATAATCTCATGATCAGGTGAATAGATTCATGTGTTATGTGATGGGAAATGTGTTTAACTAAATGATGCAAACCGTGTTAAATCTCTGACATTCTCATGTCACCCATGTAACTGAAGAAATATACACTTGAAGGAATAGCATTAATTAGAATGCAGGATGCAATCTCATGATCAGGTGAATAGATTCATATGTTACGTGATGGGAAATATATTAACTAAATGATGCAGGTGTTAAATCTCTGACATTCTCGTGTCACCCATGTAACTGAAGAACTAAATTTGAAGGAATAGCATTAATTAGATTGCAGGACACAATCTCCTGATCAGGTGAATAAATTCATGTGTTATGTGATGGGAAATGTGTTTAACTAAATGATGCAGGTGTTGAATCTCTAACATTCTCATATATACCACATGTAATTGAAGAACTACACTTGAAGGAGTAGCATTAATTAGAATGCAGGTTGCAATCTCAAGATCGAGTGAATATATTTACACGTTACCTGATGGTTTTGAATAAATGTATGATGTTTTTAATATGTGGATTTCATCAACACTTAAAATGCAATAAATGCTGCCGACCCTTGCCCAAAAGTGAATTTCAAAGACCTTTCCATTATATTTATGTTTGGACTAATAAAGCCCCATACATAAAACAGTAAATGGCCTGAATAGTCTAGCAGATTTCAAGCATATTCCAGCATGGGGTTTGTTTATCTGTGAAACCATATAACTTTTATTTATTTTGATGTCATTTATAATAATGAATATTTCATGTTTGCAGGTATTACAAGCCCAAGGATGGGAGCGTGAAGAGAACCGATTGAAGGACCAGGTTTCTACCCAAGAGCTGAGGATATCAGAATTAGAGGGCGCTATTGAGAGCCTCAGTGCAGACATCAAAGAGTCTCGAGCTGCGGTGAATGAGAGCAAGGATCAATACGCAGCCCTGGAGAAGAAATACCACAAAGCCAAGAAACTGATCAAAGAATTGCAAGAAAAGTAAGATCCAGAACCTAATTTCGATTTCCTGATGAGATGGTCTGTGTCCTCTTTACTTTCTTTCTCTCATCAAATGCGATTTCATCATACTCATTCTATTTTTAAATTAAAAAATAAATTTTTAAATAATTTTTAAAAAATATTTTTTTTAATTAAAACATAAAAACTTCTTGGCAAGTATCAACAAGTGTGTTATCTCATCAATTTATAATCTTAGCTGTGCCTTGGTTATTTCATGTTTTTGGCTATTTTGTCTTGCTCATATTTCCCCTCCCTGCTGCCAACAAGTCCAGGCGATTGCTTATATTAAATCTTTACGACTCATGATCGTAATGATGACGTCTGTCATTAATAACCCACGTCAAACCGTTGTTTCAATTTTATTTATTGTAGTGCCCTCTTCGATATTAACATTTTTGTGACCACTGAGGCATATAAATTGTAGTATTTAACTCATCCAGTCTGATACAGGCTTTGACATGTTTTCATGAGCGGTGAGGTATCAACTATGATTTATCGATTTTGATAGACAGAGAGACTTCTAGTCCTCTAGGAATGGTGCTTTATTGAAACTAGAAAGTGCATTTAAAAAGATTCATGTAAAGCTGTCAAAAACATTTCAAGCAAAGGACAGCTACTCATAAATGTTTCTGGTTTTATTTACATTTCAGAAATTCATGTCAAATTTCTCACACTTGAAGCCATTTTAAAGACACCTCAAAAATGTTAAGGCATCATTGATTTGAATGTTTGCAAGATTTACTTGCGCTCTACCTCCCCCCACCCGTCCTTTACGTTGATATATTGTAGCGGGTGGTTATAGAGAGTAGAGGTGTTACAATGATGTAGTTTAGTAAGTTTGCACCCCAGGGTTTTAGCCGCCCATCTCATTGGGTGGATTTTTCGTCTTTGAGAGATCAATGATTTTTCCATGTGAATCAAATTTAATAAAAATTAATCCATATAACTGACATAAAATATTACCTGGCTCGGCTGGCTGCCACACCTGACAAGTAGAGAAATATCAAGCAGCTTTTTATAGATGGACAAATTGTTAAACTGAAAGTTGGTAATATTTTAGATGTTGCAGGACTCGGACAGGACTGGCAATTGATTTGTGATAATTAAAGGTACTGTCTGAGTTTGTTTTGAAGTAAACGTTGTAGAAAACCACACAATTCTTCTAGCTAAAAATGCTATGCTGGAATTGCGTAAACATTAATTATGTATAGCTCCATTGGCTATTTGCAAAATGCTTTATATAATTATGATGAAATGTACTCTTTTGTGCATATATCTTGTCCCCGAACAAAAAAAAGTGTTTTTTAGGTATAAAAAATTCTCGGTAAAATCCATATTTTGTTTGGCACATTGAGCTATTTTTTTACATGTATGTGATAAACTATGGACTGAAAGATTAAAATATCACACTTAGAGAAAAAGTGAAATGTTGAGATTCAAAGTCTGACAGTACATGGCAGTTTGTTAAATGATCTGGTTGGTAATGGTCAGTTTTAAATTGATGTGTATTTTTGAAGAAAAACTTCAAAAGCATGGTTTAAAAGTATTCAAGCATGGTTAAGCAATCTTTTTTTTTTTAATTTGTGCCACAATTTCAAAACTTTATTCAACTTTTCTCTTTCAGGAAAGAAGAGTTTGAGGAGAAAGATCGACTGCAGTCACAGATACAACTAGACAAGAACGAGACCCACCAGAAAGAATCGGAGCAACTCAAGGAACGAGTAAGTGACTGACTGATTAGTCTCCACGGTTGGTTTTCATTTGTAAGTCTAAGCTCTGCTGAAAGGTAATATTTTCACACCAATTAGGTAAGCTGCTAAAACCCACAGTTGTTCAGATGATTATAAATCTACAACCAGGAATAGCATCCTAGGATATCCCAGTTATTTCTGCTCCACATGTCAGGCAAGAGTTTTGGAACTTAAATTAAATGAACTGAAGAATCTGCAAGTTTTGACAGACTGGCAAAACCCATTTGAATTTTGCTTATGATATAGCCCCTTTTAATCAGCATACCAATGGGCACAATGTGAAGTTTGAGTAATAGCTTCACAACTTTGCAAAAAGGTTGTTCATTTCCCACTGCCTTTGTCGGAACATGAAGAAGTTGTGTGTGACGGGAAAATAGGAAATCGTATGTCAGAAGCCTGAAGGGCAAGTGTTACTAAAATGGATCTTTTGAGCTCTGCTTATCATGCACATGTATATATGCACATGTATTTTTGCCTCTCATAACATAACTTAAAATAAAATTTACATATTATTGCAGCATTATAAAAAAAAAAAAATTGAAATAGATATGTTTTAAAAATTATCAGCTGTCCCTGATTACATGTCATTTTGTTTATCAATTAATATTTATTTATGAGGATGAATTAAATAGGCAGCAATAATTATGTAGTATAAATGAGATTCCATTATAAATGACTCCTACCCTGCTGAATAAAAATGTGACAAAATGCTTGCAAAATATTCATGAGCAATTTAATACCAATCAATTCGAAGCCAGAATTTTGGCGGAACTTGAAAAATCCAACAAATATCCTTTTCTGACATTGTGAAGTGTCAACGTTCTACTTTGCATAATTTGAAAATTCCAGAGTGCATATGCAGAGAGAAATTTCAGCATTGTAAAATGAAGAGGGTCTGACAAGTATCCATTTTGTTTTATGAAGTATTCTTTTTCCACCTCTATATATTTTAAAAAAGAAGGTGCGTCATTAATTAGGTACAAAGAATTTATATTATGTTCTTCCTGATTGTGCAATGTGGTGACCATTAAAAATTATGGAATATATTGGTTCAGTCAATCATTTTTGCATAAGCAGCATTATCCAGTTATTCTCATGACTAACCAGTCAATATGAAGAATTAAATTTGTGTACTAGGAACCCTGTCCTGATCCCCAGATTTTACCTGCCTCCCCCACCCCCTGCTTCCCATGAATAAATCCAGAATGTCAAGACGACATGCAAAATTAAATGTTTGAGAAAACATGAAAAGGTAAATGTTTGAGAAAATACCTGACATATTATTTATATCCTAAACCTAGGGAAGTATAAACCAAAACTATATACACTTTCAAATTCATCAAGATTTGAATTGGTGTATTTTTTCTGAAAAGACACAATATTTCTAAATTCAGTTTGAATTTACTTTTTCTACTCCACAACCATTGATTGATGATAAAAAAAAAATTGACATCCATAATCTTGCTGTCTTTCGCAGATACGTGTGTTGGAACAAGGGCTACTACCTATTGCACCAAAAATGACCAACGGGTGGAGCTCTGTGCAGTCTAGCTCTCCAGACACAGAAGAGGGTAAGCATATTACACATCTTGCAACGAGTAGATGAAAGAGGGAGGTCAAAGGTTAGGCAAGGAATCACAAAGACCCCTTTTTAGTCTGCTGTTTCTGTTATATAAGACCATTCACATGAATAATATTATTATGTTATTCTAAAATTTCCTTGAAAAAAAATACCTTGAACATTCTAGCAGTGTTAATTTTTGCACCTTGCAATCTTTTTCTGCACAATTTTTTTTTTTAATTTTCTTTGAAGTTGGTTTGCAGATGTGATGATGAGGTGCCAAATAATTGCATCTTTTGAGATCCACTGACATTTAGTTTCAAATGTTGCCCCTACTTCCTGTTAATGTTGACACTGTTTTGGTCTAAGTGTGGTCTAAGGTCTGTGTGTTGCTCTCTCTCTCTCTCTCTGCCATGAAAAAAATTGTAAAACCTGATATAAATAGCCTATTTAATTGTTTCCTAGTTTTGTTGTCACTGTAGTGGTCAATAATTCACTGCAATGTGTATGTTTGAGGATGTTTAGTTGACCTGGTGGTGCATATCGCCTTTTTGTCTCACAAATGACCACTTTTCCTATTAGCTTCCTTTTCAATTGTTGTTTATTTTGTTTATATCTGAAGAATACAATAAAACTAAAAACAATCACGTTTAATAATACTATATCAAGTATGGGTGGCAGTGATGGGAAGTGGTATATTAATGGGCAGATGGGTTGGGAGTCAGGAGTGGGCATTGTGTGCGTGCGAATGGTGAGTTAGGGTTGGTGTGGGGAGTTTGCTTGGTAATCAGCAGTCTCCCGTCCTGTAGCTATGCAGGTAAGTTCGACAATCTGACTCTCTCTACATACTATGAGACTAACCAATTGTAGATAATAACCTTCATTAATTCTAACCATTCTTTTGCACTGGTCTGATGTGATTTATAAGCTTTGTGTGTGGGACCCCACATATTCCTAACATCACTTTCAACTCATGTAAATCTTGTTACTATTGGTTTGACATATCTGACAAACATTTCACAGCTCTCTGGTATTAATTAAAGTCATCTGGAACGGCAAACAGATCCCCAATTAAACTGATGGTGTCACTTGTGAAATAATGTGCATATTTCTTTCATTGAAGAAACCTACATATGTAAAGAATTTTTATGAAAAATCATGTGGTAGAGCAGTCACGACTAGAACAATTATGCATCTTGTGTATGACCTGCAAACTATCAAATATCTCACTTGGACGATCTACTGCACATGATTACAAATGGTACTAGTTGAGCCCTGTGTACATATGAATGGTGCATGATGAGCACCATGTATACAAATGGTACATGATGAGCCCTGTGTATACAAATGGTACATGATGAGCCCCGTGTATACAAATGATACATGATGAGCCCTGTGTATACAAATGGTACATGATGAGCCCTGTGTATACAAATAGTACATGTTCAGTTAAGGTAAGATGTGGGTTTAAGGTCTTGTACCAAGGCTCAATGTCTTCTCACACAACGG
>JAODFY010234854.1:0-10218 GCA_027580055.1 Paracaudina chilensis | reverse complement strand
TTTCGCCATTCATGGAAACCCTGGCAGGATCAATTTCATATTGGTTCCATGGTTACCAGTTGGTGTTTTTAAAACACTAAATTAATGGGCCAAAACAACAATGCATTTTTGTTTCTGATGCTGGGGGCTCAGGGAACCTATCATGATCATGTTGGTATGTGTATGCACATGTAGGGCATACAGTCTGAATATACACAGACAAAGGAAATTCAGGTCCCCGGAAGGAAATTTAATGGAAATAGTACTGTAGGTCCTCACTAGGACAAACAAAATGTTAGGGTATTGTCAAGGTATTGTCAAGGTTTCAGCGCTCCGTTAATGTTATAGTTTTCAAAACAGCTTCAGTAACCTAAGCTCTACTGATACATATACTTTGTAAAGGAAAATACAATAGCCCACCTACATTTTTAGATGGGCATTAAATTAAACAGCTGAACTTGGATTTTTACCAAAAGATCTAGAAGGGCAATCACTGCTAAAATAGTTACTCCTGACCAGGCCTGGTTTGGTCTGCACAAAGCAGTACCAATGGATCTCAAATGTTCCCCAATTCATTTCCAGACACACAGTGTGGGGGCAAAGACTGGCAAAAAGCAGGGTGGGGGCTAAGATTGGTAAAAAGCACAGTCAGAATCAAGGCAAAAGAGAGACAAAGGCAAAGATTATTTTTTGACTGTTACAATGTTCTGAATGCAGTTAATAAATGCCAACAATTATGTTTATTTAAATTATATAAGTTAAAAATCAAAGGTGTCGTGATTCAAGCAATAAAATCCCTACTCAACTCTTGGTAAATAGTCGCCTCTCTGAAGTCTATGGCAAGCCACTATAACAAGTCAATTCTTGTGTTACCATTGTCCAAACAACTAATCAATGCAGAGTTCCCTAACACGTGGTGCATTGTACAACATGTCTTGAAACTTTGAAAAATCGACAAATCATGATGCGTGGCGAAAAATTTGACTATGCGTACACTACCTCGACAATGTTATACTACACAGTCTTTGCTGCAATGTTGTGACTCATATACATTGATGTTTCTGTTAAGCGTCTTCGAGATTTGGCTACATGCTGTCAAAGTTAGAAGACGTGCTGTCCAAGGTACCATGTGTTAGGGAACTCTTTCTTGATTGGTTGGTTTGAATAGACAACATGGACCCAAGAATCGAGAGAATGCTGACTGACGTTATGGCCATAAAAGTTGAGTTACTCTCCCAACTCCTCTGCTGTACACTAAAGATTTCAAGATGTATCTGCTTTACATCATGTCCAGATTTATCTGAGTAGCCTTGCCCATAATAAAATATGACCCTGCGTTGTGCATACATGTGCGGCGTGCATGTCCCATTACACTAATTGCAAAAGTGCACTTGCACTATCTAGGCCATGTTGTTGAATAGTTTATTGCCATTGTAAAATGTACACCAGTGAATGATAAATTGTAAACTGTTTATTAGCACTGTTGATGAATACAAAGAATGCGCAGAGAAAAAAAAAACATGGCGGACAAGATTTGTAAACTGTGACACTCTTTTTACCCAGACTGGGTTTAAGTTTATCTACAGAATTTTTACATCTGTCTGTAAAGCTTGGTTTAGTCCAATTATACCAATTAGGCAACTTATGGGTGTTCTGTGGGTGGCTTAAAGAGGTGTTTATTGACCAGTGTGATTGAACAAGAACTTTGTTTAAGCATTTGTGAAGAGATTGAAGTGTGATAAACTGCAATTTAGTGGTTTGCCCTCCTGTTGCTCTGTAAACACATAAGATTTTATTTGTGGGTGTTACCACTGCACTCCCACATCTCCAGCCTTGAAGATCTGTGAGGCCAGTGTTAGGTGGGGGAAGCAAACAAAATTTGGAGGGAAAATTGTTTATGGCAAATAACAGGGAGTGTTGAGGATTTGTGTTTTACACAAATTGATTTAGATGTGACAGCAAAATAGTGCTATAAATTTACAATTATAATTTATATAAATTTACAAAAATAATATAAACCTCTCAAAATTATTGCATTAATTTCCCTTATTTTATGCCTTTTGGGCAAGGAATCTCAATACAACTTTGTGTTCTTGTTGAGATTTTTATTTCAATAACACTAATTTATCCTTAGTTCAATTCATCTCTGCTTTTATTTTTAAATTATGCAATTATAATATATAATATTTATAATCAGTATATATGTAGTGGGATGACTTTGCGACAACGTTGTATTATTATAGTGAATGAGGTGGATTTCAGCGGAGTACATGTATTATATGTTGCATTTAGAATGCCAATGACAAGGTGATAAAAATGCCAAATGCGACATATAATTAAGTACTCCGCTAAAATCCACCTTATTCATTAATATATATATATATATACTGGATAAAAATAAACCTAACGTGTAAACCAAATGGAATGTTTAGACTAGGTACACTGTACATTGCAAGCATACTACATATATATATATATACTGCATATAAAGAATGTTACTCTATTAATGATGTGCCACCTGTATAGGTCTACAGTATGTACCTATAGGCCAATAATGCAATGCAACATTCATCTATAAAAATAATCACTCTTTATCTTATCTAAATAATCATTTCAGAATTCCTTTCAAAGCTTTTGCACCAACAACGTACCAGTGGTGCTGATTTATCTATTTATAAATGTGAATGTTGGCGACATAGTTTATCTTTTCAGTCCCAACCTATGTTAGTAAATCACTGAAACTGACTGGACAGTTGTAAATCATTGTGCCACCAAAAACATAAACCCTATGCACTGTGGCATGGTTTACATATGTAGCAGACAATTTATTACCTTAACATATATGTATATATATATACACATACATGTAGCACTGATGATCTTGTATATTACAATATTTTACACTGCCGTAAACTTATAGAAAGCATTCTAAACAAAAGTTGTAACACACAATGTGATTACAAATTTTCTAGCGTTTATATAAAAGGCTACAAATTACTTAGTCATTGCAGGAAATGTGCCTGAAAAGGTGAATTTTAATGTTTTTCATTGTTTTCCTATAATGCCTAGTTCCTAGTGTCCGCAGTATGCTAATACACTGTGTTATATCTTCGCATTCCCATGAGGCCCAGCACAAAGGCAGATATATGCAGGTGCTCGAGATAGTGGTAGCAACGCCAGTGATGAGCCCTGCATGGTAGTAAGTGGACCTTCAGTAGAGAATACAGTTGCAACAGGCTAGGAATTACTTTAGTCATTGCAGGAAATGTGCCAGAAAAAGGTGAATTTTAACGTTTTTCATCGTTTTCCAAGATGCTTAACAGCGGGATTATCATAGTTTTCCAAACACTGTATATTAATTCTCATTCAAATTTCATTTCATTTCCAAATCGCCTTTTATATTTAGGCTATATATTTTTAACCTGTTCTCTCTAATCAGATGATCACAACACTTGAACACAAGAGTGTTAATTTATATTGCATACTTAACTTTAATACCTCATATAACAATTGCATAATAAACTTCAGCCTACTGTGATTAAAGCATTTGGCATATTTCTGGCATAACAGCAATGGCCATGTCCTTATTTCAGCCATTATAAAGACTACATTTGTGATTATAGTAATTGGCAAAACATTCCCTAATTCTAGCAGAACCAATGTTTCTATAGCAACCCTTCTTTCATTTGAAAGACACTTTTTCACTGGCCAAGGAATCACATTTCCAAAGATTCCCTTTCCCTGGGAAGGACATGGCCATCCCTGCTGTTCTAAAAATATGCCAATTGCTTAACCACAATATAGGCTGAGATTAAGTGCAATTGATATGAGGATGGTAAGCCTGTTGCTAATAAATTCCAAACCAGGTGAGTTTTTGGTTAATTATATACTTGAAATTAAATTTACATAATTGGTGAGATGTCACATGTGTACTTTTCCAAAGACTTTTTCCAAATTAACTTCGCTTTGTTTCACTGATTTCCTAATGAGATCGAAACACACAATGCCCTTATTTACCCAGAATTACTGCAAAGCTTTGAATTTACCTCATGCAGGGACTTGTACTTTTCCTCATTTTAACATTTCAAATTTGACTTAATTAATCTCACATGTCTCCTTGCTATAATCAATTCACAACACTGATCGTCCTTTTTTCTACCGTACTGAATTACTCCGTCAGTGAGCTTAAATTTACATACAGATGTGCCATAGTGAGAGTATGTTGACTGTGCTGTACTATACTGGCCACAGTCTCCACAGGGGGAAATTCTTCCCCATCAGAAAACTGGTCCGTCAATGTTTACATTTTCAACCTTTCAATGCCCATGGGGATAAACAGTCACTCGATTATCATGGAGAATCATGGTAAGTCCAGCATGCCGACAAACAATTTATGATCCACATTTTGCTGTTAAGGAGATAATATATTATCTTACTTATGATGTTAACGAAAATTACAAAGCCAACAGCTAACATACCCCATCAGCTTATATGAAAAAATCTACGCTAGAAATATTGCAACCAGCATCCAAATATCTTGTTTCATTCTTGAGATATCAATATTTGAAGGGTATCACTTTCAGCAATACGGAGGAGGCTCAGGGATGTGCCCAGGATTTTCTGAGTGCCGAGGATATTGATCGCCATCTTGACATAGGGGTCTAATATAAAATGGAATATTTTTTTGAGATACAATACTTTTGGAGCTCTTCATACAGATGATGATTCCCTGTTCCTTTTATATAAAAAGCAGCACCTCCTTTTATTTTTTTATGTTATAAAATGCAGCATGATTTTTTAATTAGTGCCAGACAATGATTTGAATAAACTAACTGGTAGTTTTTCTAGAATAAAATTTCTTCAAAGCATTATTATTATTTGTTTGATTTCTTATTAGGGATCCAGCTGCCTGTTTTATGGAAGATGTAATATGAAATGGATCCTATTGCCACAGCTTAGTACGCGATTATAGGCCTAATACCTTTAGGGGGAAAATGTAGAATAGTTAAGAACAAAGGCAATGTTTATATCCTAGGGCCAGGCTCATACAATGTCTCCTCTTATTGCTTGAATTTTTTTTAAGAAAAAAGTGTCACTACGAGTAGAACTTTTACCCTTTGCATTTCTTTATTTTCTTTTAATAATTTTGTCATTTGTCACATTATATAAATGTATAAAAACATAAATAAAACATAAATAAAAAACATAAAACAAATAAATAAAATAAATAATAAAAATGTCCCATAAAAGAGAAATGGAATTTAAATTATAAAGGGATACATAAGAATACACTCCTAGTTAGCCCTGTGATATCATCATAGACTTTTTAACCAACCCATTTTCATAAAAAAAGGCAGCCTTCATATTGCTGATAGTGCATTTAAACAGTGCATGTCTGGACAATGAAATATAATATTTGGATGCAGATTGCAGATGATTTTGGTACATCTTTTTATCCTCTTTAATACAAGCTCAGTTTATAGGTTAACTGTTTTGTTCCCCTTTTCTTTCATCTTCTTTTAAGCATACCATTGGCAGCTGTGCAAAAATGTTGGACAGTTTGAAACCACACATTTATTCAAGAAAAACTTTTCAGTTTTCTTGATATTTGTAATGGGCAGATATAAACACATAAATGCCATGGCAACATTGATTTATATAGTCCACTGAAAAAGTAGTTGTTTCTTTTCATGAATAGCCTTCTTTATTTCAAATACCTTTATAGTTCATAAGCAAGCTTTTGGGCAGTTTGGTTATAAATATAATCAGTATGTATAGTATTTGAAGTTGTAAAATATCATAGCAACCACAGCAATAACAATGGGTCTTTTCATTTGGGCTCGTTATTTGTCACATAGTCACCGCAGAACCGAACCATCATGAGTCATAGGTCTTTTAAACCGATCATCTGCATATATACAACCTGAAGGTATGACGCATATGAATCAATATAAATGTTTGTATGTATGTAAATATATATACTCTTCGACAAAAGTGAAATATATAACATGTATAGGATTTATGATTTTCACAAATAATAACATGCGGCCTATACCCCACAGATATCCACCTCACCTGAAAGGAAAGCCTTGAAAACTACTACCACCATTCGGTTTCGGGTTTTGATATACATGTACATATTATACTTAACATGCAGTTGAAATTGTAAAGCCATTATATTTTTGTCATACATATAATGGATTTACATTTTCAAATGCATATACACATTTCTAATAAAATTTGCACAGTGGTAGTAGTTAATTGTTAAGGCCTCTCCTTCAGGTCAAGTGTGTAACTTGTGTTATTATTTTTGAAAATCATAAATCTTATGGTTGAAGAGCATATTGCCCTATAATAATATATATATGCATCTTGATGCAACAATATATTTTATAAATTAGAGAAAGTAGTAGTGCTGTCAAGTGACACATTTGAAAGCTTACTACTAAGATGAATCTTGGAGATGGGGGCATTGACGATATTTTCCACAGAGTCAGGTCTTTGAAAAATTGAATGTGATTCAACATGGGCTGTTTGCCTTCCTTTATGAGTTTCTGGGAAATTCAGTTGTGTACGTGCCACAATTGTATTATACCTAATTTCAAGCAGGAACTAGAGTTAATCGATGAACATGCTTTCTGAAATTGAATAAAAGTACTACAAAGAGACTATCTTGTTCAGACTCTTGTAAAAATACCCAGACCAAAGTTAATATCTGAGAACACAGAAAACAGAAACATTCATCAACCAAACTCTCCATAGTGTGTGCGCATGTTTTGTCTGCCGACACAAATAGTCTACATTGCACAAAATTTGGCTGGCTAATATACACCACAGACACTGATTAAAGGGAAAGTTCATAATTAAACATGCATGTCTATATATGTATAATATATTATATATCCTTCCCTATTCAACCACCTTGCTTTTAATTTAATCAAATCGCCACCAAAAATATTGAAATGCTCCATTTGACGAGCAGCCATTTTGTACTACATTCAGATGACATCAAATTGCTCCGAACAGTTGTTTGCCATCAGCATGTAGAATATACATCATATCAATCATGTATATATAGCATCAGAAACATTATCCTCTTATATGTGACTGATTTCATGGGCCAGCTGATTGCAAGCAGCGATTTGGAGTGATTTGGCGTCATCTGAATGTACAAATAGCTGCCCTTTGAATAGTGTTCGATCAGTATGGAGTACTGACCTGGTTTTATCATGGACTTGCCCTTTAAGAAGGAAGGTATTCTTTACTTGTTAATATCAAATCAAAAATATTTTTGAGGTTGGTATCTTCCATGGTGTTAATTGTTTTGAAAAATTCTCAATTAAATGAAATAAATAATTCTTTGTGAAAACCGGCGAAAAGTAACCGGTAAAGACACACTGTTAGGCTGGTATATGTTATAGCCAATTGAAGAACAGCCAGCCCTATTCACCTGTATGACCTATGCATTCTGCTTGTGCAGCTAGCTGCCAAATTGAATCTTGGAATTCTTGTCTCACATATGATTAGGGATGTTTGATGTTGAGTCATCCATTTGAGACTTTGTCATGAACTATGTAGACCTTATTTCATGAAAGTGTTTACCCTATGTGCAGCATTACCAGAGTGCCTGAGTGCAGCAGCGTTACCAGAGTGAACTTCTGCAATTAGGTTAACCTGTGAATTGCTGAATGAAATGAATGCATCAAGCGTGCATTAGTGCAGTATAGAGCTCTGTGACTGTTAAAACTGTGGAGCGGAAGCGGATGAATATTCATGGAGAGAGCTACTAGCATATAGCCTTATACAATGTATTATTCAGTGTTAAGGTGTCAGTATGACCAGTGGTCAGCACTGCTGCACTCTGGAAAATGTTAATTTAACTAACATTTTGACCCTCCTTTGAATTAGTTATTGGTTAATTTCAAATTTAGAATTGCTTATGTAATTATGAGTGTTATCTCATTACATTGATGTGTGAGTCACCCAGATATATGAGAAATCTAGTCAAACACAAGGGGCCGGGCCGTTGGCACTGTAGGAGGTAACTGACAATTTAAAGGGATATATTTTTTACCATGATAATAGAATATAGGCTAATATAAAACCTTTATTAATTAATTAATTACATGAGCATTAACCACATTGAGAAACAACCACATTTACATAATTCCAATTTTAGAATCTAGAACAGTGTATGTATGTGTGTGTATGTGTGGTTTTCTTTTAATTTAAATTATCCCAAAACAACTAAGATCACGACTTTCAATTATCCTCGATCCCCTACCATTAATTGTATCATTTTTTGCACAAATGGTACTAGTGTAGGCCTACACATTTATCTGATTATGTATTATAATGGCGGGTGGGTCACGTTTATCTTCATTGTATATGTGACTGATTTTATGGGCCACGTACCTGTATAATTTTTGAGCGATCAGATGATATTGTTGTCAAGGAGAAAACATTTGAAACAGTTAAAAAGTTAATCATTGTATTTCTGAGATTATGAAAACAAACAATTGTATGCTCTTTGGCGGTGGGGTGAGGTGTGTTTCTATATACTGATGATATCAGCTTATCTGTGGGAGCAAACGTACCTGTATAATGTTCGTCCTTATCTCAGTTTTAATATTGCTCGATATGAGTTGCATGGATTTAGCTGTGTACAAATGTGTATGGAGTGTTAACTGCCAACATGCATAGAAGTGCTCATGCTAGCTGTATGACCAATAACTATGTCAGCTCGGGTACACACATTAATTGCCTTTGTAGTCGTTTATCATTGAAAGGTTGTACTAAAACCTAGTAACCTTGAAAAATAACACATGCAGCTGTTGCAAAGCCTGTTGTCGTTTGTACAGACCATGATGATCTGAATCACACTATACCAATACAGCATCTGCTAAATGTTTTGTGCACAGCTGCCAAAACTTTTTTATTGTCTTGCCAAAAATATTCACTATAGTTATTGCACGTTTATCGTTTCTTTTTAATTCTGAGGAATAAACTCCAATTAAAAGTGGGGTTGCAAGTAGCGAATTCACATGGTGACACAGAAAACTCAAATACTCCTAATTTAATTAACATGTAAGTAAACTTTCTCGTTGAGGTGTTTATAGCTTCATTTTAAGTTACTACAACAGGGATTTGTTCATTCATAGTTTCAAAAGTGTTTGACTGAGCCAATTAAAAATCTGAAGTTTTGCTACTTACACTCATTGTTTAATATTTTCTCTCAACGATATCAGACAATGTAAATGTTAAAAAAAAATTGTAAAATAAAAACAAAAGTCAAAACATATACCATTTATTAGAAGAGTAAGTACAGTATGGACTAAATTGCTACTGAACAAAATCATGAAAAAGGATAGGAGGAGCTAATTTATGGTAATTAATTTCTCAAGCCATTGACTGGTTTAAATTTTTAGAAGATAATAATGTATGGGGCTCTTTACTGGAGACTGGTGTGGTGGAGGTCAAAGGTCAGTTGAGTGGGCCTATTGTCTGCCATCATGTCACATTGGGAGTGTGAAACAGTGTTACAAAGAGACAGTTGTTCTAATTTGATACTACTTCATCTGTTTGAAAGAGGCAACTTAAAATTCTCTGAATAATAATGATCTAGGGCGCAGCTGCGTTGGGTGCTAAAATCCGCAGTGGTATGTGTGACACTTTAATTTAATATACCATACAGCATCACCCTCCCACCAAGTTTAAAAGCTCGGAGCTGTCATCCTAAATTACGGGCTCTATCTTCTATCCATTATTGATGAAATTTTGAAACCATCGGTGACACTGTTACTTTGTCATCCCTACAATTTGCTTTATATATATGCCTCATCTTCGAACTGTACTATAAGTGTACTTTGGGTGCTGTGGATAAGCACAAGATATTTCCTTCCTACTACTTAATTGTGTTACTGTCAGTATGTATACCTCAGTTCTTCACAGTGGGTATAGGCCTACTGTACATTTCCATTCCATTGTGTGTTCAGGGGTGGATTTTGATCCAGCCCAAGACCATTTGATCCAGCCCGAGATCATTTGATCCAGCCCGAGACCATTTGATCCAGCCCAAGACCATTTGATCCTGCCCATGAAACAATCCATATATATATATATATAATGTTGGATGGCGTCTATCTTGACGCAGAGTGCTCCATATCCGGAGGGTAGAGCAAAGAATAGATGAGTTAGACTAGTTGAGACTAGTGGAACATAGAACAACTATGTTCCACT
>JAODFY010234843.1:0-10219 GCA_027580055.1 Paracaudina chilensis | reverse complement strand
TATACTTAACTTTACCATCGGCTTACAACTTGTACCAGCGACATTTTATGCAGCACATATGGTAAGATGTAGTGTCATGACCAGATGACGTCACCTGCCATTCAGTGGTGTGTTATATGCATGTTAGATAACATGTTATTTTATACTAAATTCGAGTCTCAGTGATTTTGCGAAGAGGAAGGTCATATGAGTTTGTCTCTTGTTTTTGTTAATTCTAAGGTCATTGTGACATTACTGTTTTATGCCTAAATTGCCCATCTATAATGGGCATAATTCGAGTTAATGTTGCATTGTTTTAAAAGATTCACGTAAAGGTAATAAACCAATCCTTTCATTTACCCGCCATCGAAATAAAAATGGGAATTCTTTTCAACTCATTAAATCGATCATAAAAATTTCAAAGAGCCTGGGTAGATTGATTAAGTGGATTCGCTTTCTGTCTGATCGGCCCAAAGACATGTAATCATGTGGAGCGGCCGTGTACACTAATGTCACCTGGCGGGATTTATCACGAACAAGTAGGGATTTGTGCCGAAACTTGATGACTGCTGAACACAGGTTTAAGCATCTACGTATTTTCGATGTATAGCGAGCCGTGCATTCCCATCCAACGCCGACGTGCAGCCGCTGAGGGCAGGGAAAACAATTAACATTCCACCAACACAACAATAAAATCCAGATATATTAACGACCCACCAAAACAAGGTGCAAATATGGACGGTACCGTACATCACTCCTTTACGTTCGTAGAGCCCTACGGTATCTTCCGACAGCCCTAAATGTTTCCACAAAATACTGTGCGCTTTGAGGTATTTAATTCTGGCCTCAAAGTGACTTCCCCATGAAATTCGTGATTGGTCGAAGCCCCATACATACCAGCAAATGAGCTGACCAGTCTAGCAGATTTCTAGCATACTCGGGCGAGAAGGCGGGAGGGGGGGGGGGGGGTTGTCTTTAAGACAAAAAAAAGGTTGGCAAATCAAAGTGCAATAAACAGCCTTATACATAGCTATATCAAGCTAGAATTGATATAGCTATGTATAAGGCTGTAAGTTCAACCAGAAGCGGGCAGGAGGGGGCATCACGAACATTGGAAATTCCAAGGCCGCGGAAATTCTAGATGACAGCTGCTGGAATATGTGTCGAAGAATAAAATTTAACAGTACTGTTTTATTACATTAATTTACTAAATGTACTAACTAATGACTTTTTTCCTTCTCTAATTGTAACATTTTAATCATCGATAGTCGATAGTTCCTCTAGGGGGAAACCACCCATCCCCAAGAACAAAATATCTGGCCCTAGATTTTTTTGGAGAACAAAAAATAATAAAGTAATACAAATTTATTTATGAAATACCCCTCCCCCCTCCCATGTAAAATAGTTTGCCCCCATGAAAATATTTTGCTCCCTTCTATACCTATAACCTGACTACAGCGCTGAAACAAGAAACTTTAGCTGCGGTTTACGGGACGACAAATCATATACTATAGAGTGGTATCATTTTCGTTACATACGGTACATGAGCACAATAACAGCCAATTAGATTAACGAACGTTGACTCGTGTATAATATACGTACAGATGGACAATACAGGGTTATTGGTTAAGACATGTTCTATGCATATGTATATGGTCAAGCCTGGCGATTGGGGCGGGCCGGGCTTACAGCCAATGGGCCCGGGATAACGAATAGCCCGGTGAGATATGGAATGCGGATAATGTACTGGTATTAATTAAAAAAAAGGGGGGCGCGATGACACAATAATTGTCCCCTAATTAAGGCCCGGGCCTGGGTCTCGACGCTACAGGGTTGATTAGATAAGTATAGCTAGAGAGTTGCATGCTCCACAATGTTTCCTGGCGTTTTTGGTGTTAAAAATAACCTCTCCGAAATAAACTCTGATTATTAATAACGTAATGCTACGAAGAGAAACGAAAACTTATGTAGTGGTTCATGTTGAAGGAAAACAAGTCTGCTCTAAAAGGTTAATTACAAAGACTTCTCCAAGCAATTTGTGATTGGTCAACTCAAAGCCCCTTGACAGCAAATGGGCTGGCCAGTCTAGCAGATTTCTAGCATACTCGAGGAGGTGAGATTTGTTTACCTTCCATACAGATGTAATGCGGTATATAGAGTTTAGTTTTAGTATGCTATATAGACTAGGTTCGCATATGTCCCGTCTTGTCTGCTTGTTCACAGGTTGTATTAATCGACTAATTACGCTATCATGTCGTGTAGTAAAATAAAGGAAATCATACCGATAGGCCAGATTTTCCCACGGGTAAATATTTCCTGTCCTACACAAGATTTAATATACAAGAATATAAATTATGTTTTTCCATAGTGAATACCAGCTATGCAATCAGTGACTAAAACAATGCAACTAATAAATGAACATACATGGACATAGGCTATACACATATGGAAGTACTTAACTATTAAACTGTCCCTTCCAGGTGAGCCGACTAGAGTTCCCAAGGTCAGCAGGTAACCACGGCTTAATAGGAATGATTGGCAGCATCTCGGCATCTGGAGAGATGTCAAATATAAGCCTATACCTAGCTTCTTTACTCAAAGCTGCGAGATATACGGTTTCATAACCAGCCACAGATAACCCTGCGTCACGGTCCAAAGCGTCGTAGGGGGCCTCCAATTTACACGCGCCGTATACTTGCCCAAGTATCTCGCGTGACGATCTCCCCTTTACATAAAATCGAAGATTACACAAAGTTCAAACGTCAGTTTGTCCATGCAAGCAGAATTTTCAAACTTTTCATGGGGGAAATCGCTGACCCAAACACGCGAGAGGCAAGTTTACCACAGCCGAAGAGCCAGTCCAACAACAATAGTTGACCAAGGAAGTCGAGATTTGGAATATAGTTTATTTGACTTCTGGCCGTACATGTCTTATATGCTCGACATCACATCTTACCATTTTAGCCGATTCGACACCGGTTTAGCCGAATGTTACGCTGTAATTTTATTGACAGTCGTAATAAAAACAAATCTGACTTGACTGTAGTACTTTTGTGGGGGAAACGCGGCAATCATATAATTAAAATTTGGCGCCAATGTCTTAGGGTAACAAATGCACGAGGTCATTTAAAAACCACCTCCTAGTTTAGTTTCTTTACAAGAGCGGTTTTCAGAGGAAACGATGGACCGCTAAAGTATATACGCGTTCTTGATGACGACTCCATGCAGCGGGAGGTGGGATTCCTTAATCAACTAAGATTGCATTGAGCACGCCACATTTATATACTAAAACGTTACTATAGACGATTATGAAACTGATTAGAGATGTCATATTTACGCAAGTCGTAAGGGGTACAGGTCAAACGTTTTGAAATAAACCAACACGGGCAAGTGAGATCAGTTTTAATATGACGGCCGCGTTGACATCCATGTGGAATTAATGGTTAAATAGGGGCCAATCGCTTATCTAAAGTAGAATGAATGGCCCTCAGGATATCATCGCAACAATACTTTGTGAAAATTAATTATGCAGTGAGAGTAGTCTACAAAAAGTGGGGAACATGGCCACCCCTACCCCCCCCCCCACTTACCCCAATTGGTTTCGGCGCTCATGCATGGGCGCTAATTATGATTTGCTTTGATCGCCAAAATTAAAAACAATCGAAAATTAGGGATCCCGAAAATGCGAGGGCTTCAACCCAAACGAGGGGCTGTTCCTCTTCTTACCCCGTTGGGTGTTTTGGTCCCCACCTGGTCGCCGCACCATTAGCAAATCAGGTATGCCCTGCGCTATTGTGTAGCTACGTAATACGTCGTACAATTAAATGTATGATTTTATATTTACATATTCAATTTGACAGGCTCTTCACGAAAAAGGGAATTTATACGATTTTCGGCATATTCCAGATTAGACAAAGTATTTCAACACACCTATAAGTACACGTTAACAGCTAACAATGCATCTGGCAGTGGACCCGAAACGAATTTTTCGGCTGATGGGACGTATTTATAAATATATGTATATAGAAATTTAAAGGAAGTCGAAGAAAGATTGGCAATTCACTTGAATACAATCTCACTATTGACTGAAACACCTCACGCACACGGTGGAATTACTCGTACGATGCGTTATCATGACTGAGTGAACATCTATAAGTAATGTGTCCGGCGGGAATTTATCACTCGTCTGATTAATTAATAAATCATACAGACGCGGAACCGAATAAAGATACCGTAGTTCCCTGCGAAACTACCTCAGCCATCGCATTATCAATGCATATACATGTAATTAATTTACTTCCTAATTAAAATCCTATAGTCACATGCACACTCCAAATTTTTGACAGAAAATTTAAAGAGCATATATATGTGACCGAGCTGGAAAGTGTGCTATAAATATTACATATTCAAATAGCTATCCAAAATTGTTGTAAAAAGGCACTTTTTAATCTGGCTATACTGTGAACAAATCTGGAATCGTATGACGTAATTTGACGTCACTATATGGAAACTCGCATTCTTAAAATGTACTGTCATATAAAGTATAGTATCACGTTCATGGTTTAGTTTTGACTCAATGCAGTTCAAAACAGTGTGAGAAGCAGCCTTCGTTGTATAGTAGGTATAACTACAGAATAATTTCCCCTCAGAAGTGGGCCACATGCACATTCGGTAATGGTGCCCCGTAGCGTTCACAGAGCATCACTTTTGGTTACGAGCACTACCCCCCCCCCCCTAATTTGGGGGCAAATCAGGCGCATTGCCCATATAGTTCCTTGTGGCATCTACAGGGCTGATTTTTTTTTTACCAAGCACATTCACTTTAAATCGGGAGGGGGAGGGGGATAGGATCACGTTGTGGTCGGTAGGTGGGCAGGTTTGTATCATTAGGACACTCTACCACAACTGATGACGACGTCCTTGTAGGCCAATCTGCCAATAGAGCTGAGGCGTCAGGTTAACGTTACAGTACCGTATATATTAGTGTGTCAAGTTAGTAAATATATAGTTGTTTCCTTATGACGTGTTCAGATGTAGCATATTTGAAATGTTAATATTAATAACTCAACACTGGTGTAGCAACTATTTCAAATGTAAAACAATTTTGGATAGCTAGAATGTGTGATCAAGCTATGAAATTGATAGCACACTTATAATTTCATGATTAGGTAGGCATAACACGTAGCAAAGTCATGTACCGGTAAGTTCCCGGTGACACCGAGTGCTCAGATTTATTATTCAATAAACAGTCAAATGTCATCTTGCAGTGTTTATTAAGTTGATACACCACGACGTGAAAAGTGTGTAACTGGGCAAATTGAAAATCATACTTTTTGCCAGGTTTAGTATTTCGTCTCTTGATGACGCGTCTGATAAATTAGTGATCTCCTTGCGTCATTATAGAGGCGCCCTCCCTCGTCAAAGAGGGGCAATTGAAGGATTTGACGTCATTTGAGAGTACAAAATGGCCGCCACACAAATCGAGATGTGGTAAGCATTTCATTTGACTATGTTTTTGTCGGTTTGACTAAATTCGAAGCAAGGGGGTTGATCAGAGAAGGATATATTTTATAACACGTAACATATATAGGCGTGGTTTTCATCATGAAATTCTCCCTTTAGTTTATACACTGCTAAGTGAGTGATTTGCATCGACACTAGCGCACATTATATTGGAGAACATAAATATGCTTCCGAAGTCTCAGGGTAGGTCTTACCGGTAAAAAATTAGATTAAATTGAGCATTTTCGTCGCAACGGGTGAATTAGTTCTAGCGAGATCGCCTACATTTATTTACTGATAGCTAGCTTGTATTTCTCACAACTCTCCAGACACCTGCGTATGTCATTCTTCAAAATTTAACAGCGCGGGCCGTAAGGAGTCCATGCGGGGGAGACGTCCGGCGTCTTGGGCGGTTGTTTGTCGCAGAAGTAAAAATAAGGCTTGATTTTCTATTCCAAAAGTTGAAAGTTAATTGAAAGATGGAAAGTCGAACCTGTATGTCACGGAGCGGTTGTATCTAGTTGCCGTGATCTCCCCGGGTAGTCGGTTGTGGCCGGGTTGGAATCCAGTGGGATCCATTATCTTGTATGTAAGAACGTTTGTTTCTATCGGTAGGGGAAGAGATATACCAACATCTATTTCTTGATTACGTCCCTTTTTAAATGGTCATCTCTTGTCTTCTCTGTTATGATTATTTAACCGCAAACAGTCAGGATAGTCCGCCTTGGGTTTGCTGACGAATTGACCAGGGCCGAATTACCTTTTTCAGTAAACCACATTACGCACGATGTGAATAAAAGGCAGTGGGAACTATCTTGCCTTCTCTGGGTAACGGAGGAAAACGTAAAACTAGAAAACAAAATTATGCCGTGGTTTAGTTTAGTAGATCAATGGTCAGCAAGGACATAAGTCTCATTAAAGACCATATACGGCCATAGATAACCCAGACTGCCAGATATGATTGTAGATGAATTAACACCGGCTTTTCAGCCTTCTTTTCACGACCAAGTGTTCAGATGATAACAAGACAGGAGTGTGACCCTATCCTGTTCCCGAGACCGCCATTTAACGTCCCCATCCGATGGACGTGAGTGTACCCCATACTTTGACCACTTTCTAAAAGTCTGAGGAGGTGGAAACCCACATCAACAACTAAAGCACAGCTTCGCCGGAGGAGTCACAAGAGGTCAGCTCGAGATTCGAACCCAGGACTCCCGGGATTGGAACCCGGATACTCTACACCAATAGGCTACGCTCCCAACCGCTTATATTTTAATTAAAGCCTCTGACAGCATTTGTGATGTCATATTTGGGAAATTGTCTATATCTATATAGAAATAAATTCTTCCATCAACAACCACTGTGCAAGACAATCCTGGAATGTAACTGGGATTGTTACGTTATTACTGCACTATGCCTACAGTACATAAGTTCCGTTAGTGACAGTTTGTGAGTGGTCTGTTAATTGTCTTGTGTGAAGTGTAACATTGTAAATATTAGTCACTTATTCGGCAAAATTTATACACGGAGGAAAGGTATTCCCCATCACAGGCAGTTTACAATTACAAATACAATTTCTTTGTAGGACGTTTTTAATCCATTTACCGGTATTATATGTACGGTATTATGCCCAGTATTAAAGGGCAATATTGTCTTTGAAAAAAAAAAGGTGAACAATTCATATATCAGACACTATATAGGAACTATTTCAAGTTCACAAATCTGCCAACTTTGACTGATATTGTCAAGTTATTTAAAGAAAAATCGCCTCTTTCAAGAAAATTATAAGCTTATTAGCGACTATGGATATGGATATTCATAGCGTTGCACTGACTTGGAACTACATAATGAGCAAACAGAAGCTCGTTACTTATGCGACACGAAGAGCTCGCCATGAGGATGTCTAAACGTGTACAACCGTATATCCTATATAGTGAACAGCAATGTGTGTTCTTTACTTCGATCGTTCGAACAGGTCTTTGTTTGTACCTAACGTAAATTAGCCTAGCCCTAGCCTATGCAGATCCCTACCGGTTGAGCAGGAACTTTGCAACATCCTCATCTGCAGAATCCATCTTGTATTCGTCTCTCAGTGCCTTCTATCGGGTTACTTGCGTCACAATTATAATTCGAACCTAATAAATATTCTTTCTTAATCAGCTTTTGTTTCCTTTTTTTTCGTTTTGGTCGGACTACAAACCTTTTTCCTGCTCGTTTTCTTTATTTACCTTCCATTTTATTTTGCCGTTATACGCCTAGGCCTGCGTGTACACGGTATAGTAGCTCATACGCAATACAGATTATACAGTATAAACACTGTAGATTGAAAGGGAATCCAACGTCATTTTTCTGGTTATCTATACGTCCTGACCGCTACAAGATGGATTAAACCGCCAACAACTGAACTGAGTTTCGCGAAGATGTCAAATTTTAACGAGATACCAGTGACCGTATACATGCCTTTGAATTTATCATGTGAACCCTTCCATGCGCGATAAATACTATATCAAAGAACATATGACGAAATCGCTATCAGTCGTAACATGCTGCCTGAAATAAGGAGAAATGTGATGTCAGTTGTCACTGGCGCACTTCCTGGGGGACATGCCCTCACTTTTTGATTTTTCATATATATTTTTTTACACATCCACACTGTCCACCCCCTCTCCCCGCCCCACTTTTAATTGCGATCTGCGTCAACGCCCCCGTCATCAAAGCTACTAGTATTTGTTACATTGATTTCGGATACGAATTTGTACTTCATGGGAACAAAGGCTGCTTAACTGAATAATTAACTTAATAATTCGCCCTTCCGGGAATGTAATTGGCAAGTTTACAAATTCTCTGAAACAACACAAGCGTTAGACCAACTTGAATGCAATAAGACCTATACGAAAAATAATATTGAGTTTTTTTTCACACTCGTTTCTCGAGGGAGATTCTATGGGCTACCGTACATACTTGTCACCGGAAACATTAAATTTTCATAACGATCAGCACTTACTGCACGGGAAACGATTGTTTCCTGGTTAAAGGAAGTAATTCATGCTCGTTAGGATTTCAACGAGGAATGTTTCGATTTGCTTCAAAGAATTTGATGTTAGCAGACGAGGGGAGATCTGACAGATAAGGATAATTTCCTTCCTTTCTGTCTCGTAATTATCCCCTCAAAAGGGGGATGCTTTCAATAGAATAACATGAAGACAGGATAACATGAAGGGAAATATAAACAAGCTTAAAGGGGTATACTGTCCTTAAGAAGTTTATGAGAAATAGTTTCACCACCATCGCGATTTTTCTCTTACATAAACACAATATACTGATTCAGTGGCATTTAAATCTAGCCCACATAATGACCTACCGTATACGAAATTAGTACTATAACGCGCGAGGAATGTTGGTTAACTCCGTTAACTCGTCATTCGTTAACTCGACCTTATGTTAACTCGACCTCTCGTCGATCTTTTAACTCCTTTTTTCTATCAGTTTCCATATTCAGCTTGGAAAGATTCTTCATTAATGTTACGATGTAAAACGTTGTTCAAAATAGGAAACGTCTCAACATCTTTTCACATTTAAACATCCCTAAATTCTGAAAAAGAATCTTACCGACAGGACAACAGGAATTGCTTTATATGGTTGGAAGGTCGAGACAAAGGTCGAGTTAAGCGAAGGTCGAGTTACCGAAAGGTCGAGTTAACCTGATACTCGCACATGATCTGAGTGGACAAGAACGAATCATAAAGGCTTAAATAATATCACGTTCCGTGCATGTCTGGTAGTTCCATTTGGCACTGTTTATGTGGAAACCAATTATAATAAGTGGAAACGACACTTATATGTTTAATTTTCTGCTTGAAATTCATCAAGTTGAGGATGTCCTGTTTAGATACCTGTTAAAAGTAGGCTCGTTCCCTGGAGGTATAGGACGTTACAGTTAAAGAGTGGGGAAACCACTCCCCCAGTTTGGGCATGTGGTCAGACCTCTCAAGTACACAAAGGTAAAGTATGACCGATCTGAATCCAAATGTAGCCTACATGGTGATCTCCGCAAACCGTATAGGAGCTGTCTAACCAGTGAAATAGACTGATTATTTATTATGACGTCAACATGAACATCCGATTACCTTCAATAAGATGTATACTCTTTTGCTTATATTTGACGTTCCCAAAAAAAAAAGGAGTTTCTAATTCGGTTTAATTTCCTGTCTGCATGATTTTATGTAATCATTGGTAATTGATATATTTCCCCTGACATTTTCCCT
Organism: Paracaudina chilensis; assembly: GCA_027580055.1. Classification (NCBI taxonomy): domain Eukaryota; kingdom Metazoa; phylum Echinodermata; class Holothuroidea; order Molpadida; family Caudinidae; genus Paracaudina; species Paracaudina chilensis. The sequence goes on along the minus strand of JAODFY010234843.1, from coordinate 473 downwards.
CTTTTTTTCGATGTACTGCGGAACCAGACCGCGGTCAAAGGTCGCAGCTTCTCAGCGGTATAACTGGAAGCGTTTTCTTTGCCCGTCGGTGATAATGATCCACTATTTGGAGGACAAGATGGCGGTGTCATCGTCTAATATAATGATTAGTATTCCTCACCAGCCAGTCGTGTTGACTTTCACGTCAAGTCTTGTTTCCGGGTTGGGTTTACAGCTGTTAAAGCTCATAACGGATTTCCATCTCTCAGCTTCGGTTTAGCCAACCATGACAGACAAACATCTTGACGTCATAGCAATACGTCATAGGCCGGTCAGTGAGCGATTACTAGAGCGTGAAGATATCGAGTGACTCTTGTGGGTAACAAAAAAAATAGCGGTAATTTATAGTGGTATCACGACTTCGTCGCTGTCGCCTGCGTTAGTGGAAATAACGACAACAGATGGTAAAAACACGCAATACTCAGCTCAAATGG
>JAODFY010234832.1:0-10222 GCA_027580055.1 Paracaudina chilensis | reverse complement strand
GTTGGGTGGTTTCCTTTTGTGTCTGTTGCCATGTCTACAGGTAGAGATGAGCTCGCTTCTCTTGTTGAGCGTGTTGCTTTTGAGGGTGAATATATATATATATATATTAGTGGATATAACTCGTAGGGGGAAAAAATCGCCGGCGGGACATGTATATGTTTAGAGCCATATATGGTTCTGTGACATTATTATGTTTGGTTTGTTAATTTTAACAATTTTAATGAAAATAATGTTTGTACTAGCAATTTATATTTAAGCAAAATATAATTACGTGTTTTATATTCCCGTAATGTTATTGGCATTAACTATTTGTATACCAATATAGGTTATTTCTATGTTCCTGTTATATATGTTATTGGCATTTACACTACAAATGTTTTATGATAGTGAGAAAGAAAACAAAGTTTTTTTCGTTCGTAGATACTTGTTGATGCTCTAGTTAATCTGAACCTGGAAGAATCGACCTCATTATTGAGCGACCTACGTGACACTATGAAAGAATACAAGAACGAAAAAGCCGAATAAACCTTTTCAATGCTCCTAGAAAAAACCTTACTTTTTGTCATCAAATACATTTATTGTTACTGAGCGGGTGTCCTGCATGGACCGATGCGCATCGTTTTGCAAAGTTATTTGCCATATTGTTAAAATAGGCTATGAGACAATAAAGTTCTGAAAGAAAAGAATTCTGATGCCAGTAAAGAAATAACTAAAAAATAACAAAATATTATTTCACGAAAACCCGAAGAAATCAAGCATCCAATCACAATAATGCAGGCCAGCTGGGCTTCAATACTAAGAAATAGTAGACACGGGAGAAAAATAATCATCAATAATCAACACAAGTGGTTACACCTTTAAACAAATTTTATTTTCATTTGATTAATACAAAAAATAATTGCAGCGCAGAGAGATATATAGATGAATTCTCTGGATGGAGAATAATATGAAAACAAAGCAAGATGAAACAAAACAAGATAACATATAAACGAACAACATACAGGCGGACAATCGGACGCTGAGCAGTTGCTCAAATTCTGGTCTAATTCTACACACAGACCCCTAAATTCCTCTAAAAATGTAGGGAAACATAATGCAAAACAGAAAGATGTTCTTAATACTCTAGCTAATTATTCATTAGTTCGTTTACCAGTTGGTATGACCATAACTACATGTTGTTAATAATCGCTCTTATATTAAGAAAAGCTCATACACCTCAGACATGACAGAAAATACAAACGCCAACCACCTCCTGAAAACAAAAAAAGATTATGATAAATTTAAGAAATAAAGTTACACCTGTTATTCGCATTACCAAGTTCCACTATTACAACAATGAGTTTCCAATCAGAGTATTGAGGGAACGTGGAAAAAATAACAATATGCTATATGAATAATAATTCTAGCATTAATGAACTCAATGAAAAGGGAAAATCCATTAGTGACATGACCGAAATTTGTAATTTATTTAAGGATTATTTTGTTAGCATTGCTTCTACATTATCATCTGGTATACCGCGTGTACCACAAACTTCGTTTCAAAATTTCGATGATTATAAATTAATTACAACATTTTGAACACAAACGTGACCCCCCAAGTATCCTTCAAGTAATCAGGAAAGAAATCCCTTGAAATCAGTTTCCATGTCTGGTTGTTTTCCAACTCTTGGATTCCCTGGTCCAATTTGTCCTTGAAGCTTTTCGAAAAATTATCAGCTGTTTCACCTCCGTCCACTCCTAAATAGTTACGTCGCATAATGATAACAATGATACCCCCTGTCAAAAAAAAACACAAAACACAAAAACACTGAATGCCTAAAATGGGGGGCACTACGCTATATTAGTTTCTCCCATGCGCCAATCAAGTTGTCATGTGAATAGGAGAAACGTCATAACAACGCAATGGGTTTATCTGTATCGAGTACTTTTTTTTTTCCGTATTAGTCTTGGTCAAGACATATTTGTATAATTTGCCTTGCCAATGTATTTCCCAATTAGAGGGCGCACTTACCATTTACGTCACGGATCAGCTTTTCGTCCCCCCCCCCCCCCCTAAAAAACAGTTCATGTAGTATGTTATAAATATCGACTAGAGCGGAGTAATGGGCCACGTTTCTGTGGACATGCAGAGGCCGTTGTTGGGGCAGTGATAAGGGAACTTTGATGCAATATGTTGTATAAATATTTTCGAGAATTTCTTTATTTGTCGATATTGGATATGGCATTTCACCACTCCTGGCTGGTATCCGGGCGTGATTCCCCACTTTTAGTACGCCACTTGGGTCGTAGCAGTTGCCTGGTCACTAATATATACCCTTAATGATGACCACACAACATAGAGGGTATGTATTAGTGTATTAGTACTACAACAACGTTTGGGTCGTTCCTTATCGTATTTTACAAAATTAACAATTTCCTCAGCTGGACAACGTTGCACCGAAGGTATTTTGCGTGGGCTCAAGATCTAAGCTACGTGAGAGTATACAAAAAGAAGAAGAATGTTGCGCGCAATATTTGGCATCATTTGACACGATTGTTACACAATATTTTATTTCACATTGATGTTCATTAAAATGGTAATGGCTAGTTTTATATTCAAATCATAATTGTTTATGTTAAGAATCCAGAAAAGAAACCGCCCCATCAACGTATTTTGTAACTAATGTATAGATACGATCTAGGTCTATACATTGCGTTTTTTTTTTATATGAACCGGTAATCATGCAAGCTGACCCAATTTCTTCAATATATCAATCTGATTTGTTTAAAAATACAAATATATTCTCAAAATATCACATTGACATAAGGCCTAGCACCATCATGTATGGAACGCAAATCGTCTTTGATTAACTCTCAACATTCAACTGTTTGTGTTCATACTATGTTCGTACAATTGATATCTTTGTGAAATATGATATTGGTATCGTTATAACCTATTCAGCTATAATATTCGGGGGTATAGCTCTTTTCATGGGTCAAATGTTCGTGAGTTACTAGTTTCGCATGGTTCCAAATCTAAGCTTATAAGCTGTTGAATTGTTTGCCGAGGGTTTCCGTGTGAGACCAGATGTTGCCGCATACTGAAAATGACAGAGGCGACAGATTTTGGTTAAAGACTACAGTGTTAATAAAATATCCGGAAATTTTGAAGGTGGATAAATAAAGAGGATTGGCTTTTGATCCCCAACCCCGCAAAAAATCACAGTACCCCCCCCCCCCTTAGTATTTGTGTGTCTAGGCAACAGTAAACTGTTGTGTCTCTGCCACTTTTCAATACTAAAATGAATGTTGTAGCGTGTAAGGTTACTGAGTACGTATTTTGGTCAGGTCGATCTGACCCTGCCCTTGCAAAAAGGGTTATTACGGTCTCTGAAAAAACCTTTCTGAGATAACTTTACCTGGACTGACGACTCTAGTGAACTCTCGGAATGACCACCTTGGCAGTATGTGGGTCGCTGAAATACCACCGCAGCAAATGAGCGCTGAGAACTCATCTGAGAAAAGACCATCACATAGCCTTTGTCAAAATTTTAAAAAATAATAATAATAATTAATAATAATTACCTCAATAATACTAAATTCAAATCTGGTGCGAAGAACGGCGATTTCCAATTCTAAATGGTCTCATGGTTACCATTTTAGGGTCATATTAGTGTCACCGAAGAGATGAGGTAAGTTGTGGAGAACATACATAATATAGCCAGGAGGATTGGCCCCCTAAAGTGCAGCATGTGGAACATCTACAGACTAAGACCAACTAACGGCATTGTGTTCAGACCAGCAAAGGAGTACTGATCTGGCTCATTTTAATATCTTATGCAAAAGCAATTGCGTCACTGCTAGTTTACCACAAACAATAGAAAAGTCAGGGCACACAACCAATAAGAATTCCAAGCTAAAATTAACCTTATTGTAATCAACATGTCCCTAACGAGATCCATGCCAGTCCCTGCTCATAACGAGGTTCCATGTCAGACATTGTCCCGACGAGATTCACGGCAGATCCTGTCCCTAATTTGATATCCATGCCAGGCCTTAATTTTGCTCCTAACGAGATTCATGCCGGGCACTGCCCCAGCGAGATTCATGTCGGGCTCTACAAGAAGTTAAAAGCTGGCAGCTTTCCTGTTCTTACCATACCTCATCATTCTGGAGGAATAAAGGATTAAAACTTACTGTCTTTAAATGGCATTTTTTTCCACTCCAGTACAAACTAATTTCTTGTAGATGCCTTTCTCACCAGCTATGTCCAGACTGATTTGTGAGATGTCCAGAGCAGTGACATCTTTGAACCCTCGAGACGAAAGCTACAAAATACAAGAGCACCAATGGTGCAGTAGCTCATACCAACTATGCAGTTTAGTGATTAAAAAAACGATTTCATAAATGGCCCTTATGGCCCATGCGGGACCTTGGACCCAACATTCCCGAACACCCATCATGTCAAACCCTCAACATTTACCATACAATCTGTAGGAGAAGCATTTTGTGCGATTTTATTATAATAAAAAAAGGCCCATATGGCCCTTGCGGGACCTTGGACCCGAAATTCATTAACACCCCCAAAGAAGCACTATGGGAGCCCTAAATTCCCGAACACCCCGAAGGTACCACAACTGCAGTACTATCGTGAGAAAACCTCAACATGGAAACTGTAGGAGAAGCATTTTGCATATTTGAACAAAATGGCCTGTTATGGCCCACAGGTGACTTTTGACCCCAAATTTTGGACCAGATCTGATGGCCCACCACCTAACAATCATTATGTCCAAGTTTCGTGAAAATCTGCCTACGCATGTATGCATGGGATCAATTTGTTTACGATTGTGGACAGATAGATTAGAGTAGTATTTTAGGAGTAGACAGCAGGATTACAATTTAGCTCAACAAGCACATGCTTGGGTGTGTGTGTATGCGTGTGGCTATGTAGGGTTATTATGTCCGAGGACTTTCAAGGACTTTCAAGAACAAAGGAATTTCCAGTCCTCGGAAGACAAACATAGGTTAGGATATTGTCAAGTGTAGTACCTCTAATTTTCACCATCAGGAGGTACTATGTCCCTTTAATTCTTTTCGCCTCCTGTAGAAGAAACTTAAGAAAATGACCGTCCTTGAATGTATCACATCCTTTTGCAGATAGTTTCGCTACCTAACCTCAATTTTAGCTGGAACACCCAGATATATTTTGATTAATCACTCAGTCTAGTGTGACCAAAATCCTACCAGTCCCGAGATATGATGAGGAAGGGTTTTCAAGAGTATGTTCTTGGGAAGTAAATGTATTTGTAGATTAGTGCTAGAGAAGGGGAAGTCCCAAATAGCTTGGGAAGAATCACTGGAGCAAAGGTCCTGTTTATTCTTGCGGAGACAGCATGTAGACCCTTATCTTAAGTCTTGTCTACCATCGGGGTGGGTCCGAAGGTTTTGCTCAATTCCTTTGTTTCCCAAACCCTTCAAAACATCATGGCGGACTGCAACTTGTACCATTCAGCTGCAAGCCTACGCAGTCACCGCCTCAGAAAACAGTCAAGAACAGACTTTATATAGAAATAACATTTAATTTCTATCCAGGTTAGTGTCTTCTTTAACTTTTTGTAAGGACCCGGCCCGTAGTCAAGGGGGGGGGGGCGAAAGGAAATATTTTGGCCCCCTAGAAAATTTGAGTCTGAAAATCTTGTACCCTTCTATTACATGCTAGCAGCAAACGATATTGCCTGTTTTTTTTAAACAATCCAAGCATGGCCTCATAAGCCCGTGATCGGACGCCTCCCCCTGGGACAATGTCAGGGGGAATTGTACGGGTCGGGAATTGCCCCGGGGGAGATGTCCTAGAGCCCATAAGTCACCGTAGCTTATTGAGTGAAAGTGAGTCGTGAAAAATAAATCTTTCTTTGACCTTTGCTAACTTCAGTTGATACACATTTTGCACACTGGATTTGGAAAACAAACTAAAAAATGACTTGATGGATGATGGGATGGAGTTAGGGTGGCAGTGAAGGTGCATGATAAGTGTAAGAATAAGATGTTATTTTTTGGTTCCTTGCTTTAGCAAAAGGAACCTATGCATTCAACTTGGCGTGTGTATGTGTGTATGTCTGTGTGTTTGTCTATGTGTGTGCGTGCGTCTGTGACACTTGCATGGGTACGCTCTATCTTAATAAGGGAAAGTTGGATTGAGGCCAAACATGTACTATAGATCCGCTATATGGAGAAGGTTTGTCAATATTTTGCACAAAAATAAAATGGCTTGCAACATACAAAAATTAGTATTTTGAAATATTGGGAAAGCATACCGAAGACTTTTATTTCATGTATATACAAAATTTGAATGCAAATAAAGCTGAAAAAATGTCCAGTTAAATTAACTTGGGTAACAGGGACTGTCGGGACAACTTCAAGTAAAACCAATTGAGGTCATTTCGAATTTCAACATCAACCCATTTCAACACAGTTGATAGAACTTAAACGTGATATTTCGTCACAGCGTTTATGGACGGCGTACAGTAAATTAGTAATGTATGTACGTAACTAATAATATTGTATGAGTCAGATCATAATGCGGGCTAGAGATTCAAAAACAATTGTCATTACATTATTATATTGTGTTAAAACACAGAAATATCGCGATTGTATAATATTTTGTACAGATTGTATTATATATTATTTTATATATTGTATAATAGATCGTACAATATTTTGATGATAATGTTTAAGGTGGGGGAGCGCGTAGTGAGTTGCGTAGTGAGTTTCGCGTGTCACGCAAAACCCACAGATTCGCCAGTTATGTACATAAAGGTAACATTGTCTTGTTGTAGTGTTTATAACTGTATTTAAAATTGATACAACATAGAAACGTTCAATGGAAGTGTTTCAGTTTTTGCAAAAGAACCTCATTGAAATGTTACTTTTGGTAAGTTTTGCTACGAGCGCCCCATCTTTAATAACGCCAGTAACCTAACACTAACATGTAGGAAATAATAATATAATCGTTGATCAAGGTTAAATGTTTATAGACGTTATATTTTTGTGTTATTATTGTTATGACAGTGTTTAAGGAAGCATTCAAACCCAAGTGTCCTGGGACTCATGTAGATCATTTCTTTGTATACGACTATATACCCAATCATCCTCCACGACCACTTTTGTTACTGTGGATTTTGCATGAACATGGCACTGTATAGTTATAGTGGTGAGGATATCATATACCACGGGATATAAACACCATCCAATGTTGTGGATTTTGCATGTGCACGGCACTGTGGTGAAGATATATCATACATGGTATATAAACATCCACTGTTGTTACTGCAGAGGATGCAGATATCATATGATACAAGATATATCACAGTAACTACAGTAGATGGCAAGTTATAGTTACAGTGGTTAGGGTATATCTTGGTTGTATGTATCATATGATGGTTAAAACTAATCATACCAACTGCGGAGAACAATCAAATTATGCAATTTACTGTTCATAGTTAATACGTTCGTATTAAGGGGAAATTATATATATAAATATTGACCTTTTGTTGAAACCGAATGTATAGCGCCCTCCCAAATTTACTGATGCGAGTTCCTTACATTCTCTCGAATTTTTATGTTATTCTATATATTATCTAGATACATGATTCAAATTGTTTCTCACTTGCAAAATACAGTATGTATCAAACATATATAATTTAAAACCCATAGACATATAGGACATTGACAATTTGGGATGAAAAGCTTTCAAATTTCACTGTTCAATTCGACAATGAAAATCGAAGAATAACAAAAGAAATTCTACAAAAGTAATTTTGTGACAAAAGTAATTTAAATCTTCCCCCAATTTAGTAATAATATGAATAAATTTCAATACTTTTTATCACTTGATTGAAACATAGTAGAAGGGTGGGATCTTCACTAGTCACCATTTGTTTCATTGCTCTATCACATATATTATTTTCTAGAGATTTCTATTTGACTGAACTTGCCTTTTAATTAAGTCAATAATTTATTGATCAAATAACTGGCGTGTTTTCTCACTACTCATTGAAAAGAATAACGATTTGTTGGCCAAGACAAGAGGTACAAGAATAATTAATGTTTATCAAAAAAAAAAATGTGGGATATTCCATTTAAAGATGGTACGCTTTATTGTCTCACAGGGCCGAAGGATTTTGATGACATCAACCGGATTTCAACTGTTTTAAAAGAAAGTTTCGACAGAATGGAAGTTGAGGCACTTGTGGATGTTGCTGTTAGTAATGATACAAATGGAGTTCCCGAGAGGGGCCGTTACATTCCCCTAACACACAGCGTCGGGGTTGAACTCTACTTTATGTTTGATTCCTCATCAAGTGTTGGAGAAGAAAATTTTAAACGGGCGAAAAAATTTGCAAAAGATCTTGTGAGAGAAGTAAGAACATAGACCATACCATTTTTTTTATAAACTCATTACATTAATTATTTAAAAAAAAATACCGCCACAAAGTTCCATATCCCAAATGTTACATTTAACGAGAATGGAATGCTTCAAAATTTGTTAAATTGACCAATACAACTACCTTCGTCACCAAAGTAACAATTTTGAATTACTCCGATTTAAGAACAAAAGATTGGGAAATTGTTCTGAATGGATGACGTACCGTATGCATTTCCATCTTTTAATTATCATGTATTTTTTTTTCGACATAACACATGGTTATAATACGCGGCATGCCATCGTTGTAAATAATGGAGTGCGTACAGCACGTGGCAAAAAATTAGTGAAAAATAAGAATCAGAAGGAATGTTAAACAGTGTGGATTTTCGTTTGTAGGATGTAAAGGACGTAAAAAAACTCATTGATTCTTTAAATACTTATTGCACATAGCGTATGCAACCATATACATATTTAGTATATGCATTGTTCGTACCATAATCTTTAACGACCTTATTGTTTGGTTTATGGTAGCATGTCATTTCGATAATGTTAACAAATTCATTTCATACTGATATTATTATTCATAGATGGTTTTTTTTTATAATTTAGTTATACATTTATTGAACTGATGTAAAACCATGTATACTGCCAGGCATACAATTAATATTTTCATAATTTCATTGCTGCCACTTTCATTGTACAACGCACATGGCTTGTAATACAAGCATACAGCATGAAACGTGTTTTTGTTTCATTAAATAGATTGGTGTAACAAACAAAACCAATTCATTGCGGGTAGGAGCGATGATTTTTAACAGTATACCATCTGTGGCTTTCCATACTCTCGATTTTGATAACACAAAAGATGTAATTGAGCGAGGTATTGAAGCAAGAATTAACTACGAAGGTAAGCACTTCTTCTTGTTAAATGGAAAGTATAATGTTATATACTGAAGCCTGTTACAACATGTATGAATTCTAACGGTATTATTATCGTTAGTATTAATATTCCCCTAACATTGCCCCTAGATTATTGCCCTGCAGACGTTTTTGGGGCCCAGTATCCATTATCTGCTGTCTTGACTAAAAATGTATAGCAGTATATCATGAACAAATAATACTGACACTAATTGTTTATCGTCAAAAATAATTAAAATAAACAAAGACTGAGTCAACCAAATGTAAATTTTTGCCAAAATGTTCTTTCAGGGATGGGCAAATCAGACTTCTTCCTTCACCTATTTTGTCAATTTGGTCAAACACCCAGGTGCGAAGTGGGTACCTGTGAGGTGTCAATGGGGCTGCCCGGCCGGCCGAATATCAACAAAGGGCGCTGTCATATAGGTCCTAGTAGTTGCGCGAAATATATGAGTTGCAACCAAAACTGAGAAAGCGTTAACTAAACGTTAGCGTTTACGTTCCGCGTTAATTTAAATTACGATGAAGGGCAGTGCCCAAGAGCTTATAACCAGAAGGTCCAATGCTCACGGAATATTAACGTTTACGTTCCGCGTTAATTTAAGTTACGATGTATTCATCCTGGGCAGTGCCCAAGAGCTCATAACTAGAAGGTCTAATGCTCACGGAAGAAAAGAAAATCTCATAGAAATTTTGTTATCAACTGTAACAAAGTTTGATTAACATACCCTGACACCCAATGACACTAAACCAAACGTTAGCGTTTACGTTCCGCGTTAATTTAAGTTACGATGTATTCATCCTGGGCAGTGCCCAAGAGCTTATAACTAGAAGGTCTAATGCTCACGGAAGAAAAGAAAATCTCATAGAAATTTTGTTATCAACTGTAACAAAGTTTGA
>JAODFY010234831.1:0-16767 GCA_027580055.1 Paracaudina chilensis | reverse complement strand
TTGCCGTATCAACCTAGTGTTATTTGAGCTTCAGTTTCCTTTGCTTGTCGTCATTCTCCTTGTGTTAATTCTATGGATTTATCTTAACACATTTGTTCATTGTCCTGACATACAATACATTTGCCAAACTTCCACTCCTTTTCAATATAAGCAGTAGGTCCTCCCATGGACAGACAAACGTTACAGTATTTGTCAAGGTTAGTGGTTAGTGGTCCTCAGACTGATTGTAAAGCACACCTGTGTGCGTGTGTGTATATGTGTGATGTGACAGCTCGCTCGTAAATATGATATCTTTACAATGACATGTTGGATCAATGTCCTATGTGGAAGAGTCCATGCGTCACGATAAACCTTGGCATCATCATGGTAACTCGCCGCGTGCATAGTTGCCATAACGTTTTCCATGATCTAATTTGTTAACACTTCAAATACACGTAATGCGACAATTCGACCGACTATAGAAACCATTTCAATTATTACAAGTACATTTCAATAATTGTTTACAAATCGGCTAAAGCTTTGACCATTTTATAAATCATTGAAACTAAAAATAAACTTATAAATTATTTCTTGTTCTTCTCTTTCAGATTTCACCAACTCAAATCATCTAATCGAGTAATGCCAAAGCACACTACGATGGGAGTCGTCAGTCCTTCAAATAATATGGTCACCATCGCCTTCTTAACCCTGCTCTTCGGTTTGATACCTCCATCATCCGCCCAGTCTACCGGTGTATGTCCTGAGGGAGGGGTGAGCATCGCCGTATTAGTCGGAGCATGCTGCGCTGTTTTTGCTGGAACGCTTCTGGTTGAAATCATTGGGTATTTAGCATACCAAAAATGGAAGAAAAAGCGAATCAAAGCGAATACGAAAGAACCCTCCGTCGTCTATTCCCCGTCCGCTACGATAAATATTGAACACGACGGAATAGATACTGACCCCGGTGCACGTGCAAGATCGAGGAGTGACTCCGGTGTCCTTCTTAGATCAGGGAGCGACTCCGGACGAAGCTCGGTGTATACCATCAGCGAGACAAAGGATACGTCTTCGTTCTTTGGTAGCGACCGTGATTCTCGGACCAACTCGATACTTGACGTTGCTAATGACTTTAGCAATCTACCGGACGCCTATCGGATAAACTGGAAGATGTCGTCGGATAATGTGGACATGGTTGACGACTACGATGTTCTCGATAAAGCTTTCCCGATTCTACCACCAAAATTGGATGCCATCGACTTCACATCGGCTCGGTACAAATCAAGTGAAATCAACCTGGCACCAGACACGAACCTCATCGTCGGAGTAGCAGTGAAAGGGGATAGGGAATCGGAAACAACAAGAACATCGGCGTCTCGAACATACAGAACGAGCGCGAACAGCGGAAACATTAGCCATTTATCACCGATCAAATCAGAAGACCACAAGAAGAAAGGTCGTCGCTCCCGGGATGGGCAGAGGTATTATGACAGTGTTGTCGTAGAAATAGAACCCGATCAACCATCGACGTCCCGTGAAGCAAGGATCGAGATTGACGAAAACTTTTCCATCGCAAGTTCAAGGCGATCTGATAGCAGCGATGAAGATCTTTACGATCATGGGGACGTTGGTCGAAGTGCAGGGCATGCCAAGAGGCACGGCGACCAAGGGTCACGGTCAACGAAGAGAGAAAGGGGAGAGATAGTTAGACGACAGCGACATGTGGTTGAAAGACGAAGTAGTGGTCTAGAGGGTTCTGCCGCCATGAAGGCGTCAGGTGCAAGAAGGGCGAAATCCTTAGTAGGAGAAACTGGGCATAGATCTAGGTACACTAGGTACACCAAGCCAGGAGATCCAGGTAAAGGTAGACCAGGTCACGACTACAGGGTTGCAAAACGAGAGATTTTAGATGGGAGAGAACACATCACTCTCATCCGAGCTGACCAATCAGCAGCATCCAGTTCGACACATGAGAGAAGTTCGACGACCCCAAGTTTCTTACACAGGACGAGCACCACTCTACCAAGGTCTTACTCCGAGACTGGTATGGATCCTAGGCTGAGGGTGTCATTCAGAGAACCACTGGAAAGCGTCACGCCTTCAGATGAGAATAGTATTCGAACATTTGGTGAGTCTAAATTTATCACATTTACCACTGACGTCAATTCAGTCATAAAATGAGGACATACTGTTGTGAGAGATGGTATTTTAAGGTACTAGCCACGTTGTTTTTATTTTTATAAACGTTACACATTTAGGCCAAAGTCAACGACAGGAAGAAGAATGTATTCTTTAAACGATATCCCATTACTTCATGAGTTGTCACAAAAATTATCATCCGGTGAGGGAGCTTAGGTCAGTCAGTACTGACATCGTATATACTCACAGCATACTATATATGATGTACCGTCAACAGTTATGAGTTAATTGGATACACCAATTTCCCGTCGTATGAATAATTGTTTTGGTATTTTTTGGGAGATATTTATATTTCAATTTTATCTTTCAGGTGTGATTCATCTAGTCGATGACGAGGCGAGGACGGGGTCTTCACGTCAAAGACCATACCGCACGAGAGGAAGAACCCAAGATAAATATAAGAAGAACCGTGCTCAAAGATCCAGATCAGAGTCACCCTTCCGATACTCCGAGAGAATTGAGGGTGCATTAAAGGTAATTTGATGTGTGAACTAAGGTTGTGGGTGGGGCAGCAAGTTTGTTAACCCCAATCAGTGACCCAGATTAACGTTACCATATGAATATTCTGTTAAAAAGCCATCAACTTGTAAACTAAGAGACATGTCAGCACTTGTCAATACACATGAAGAGATATACGATATAAGTAATACTTATTCCCGGTAAAATAACTTGAATAAATTGAAGCACAAATTCCATAAAAATACCATGTCTCATCGTTTAAGCGTTCAGTACCGCCCCATTCTGATTAAGATTCTAATGTTCATTATTTTTGTTATCTCACACTAAATACAAACTAACCTTGACATTTCCCTTTCAGGAGGCACGGCAAGATCGCTTATCTCACTTCGATCGTGGGAGTAAAGAAGTTTCACGGTCAACCACACCATCCTTCGATGTTCCGACTATTGGTGTAGTAAAGCTGGTACCTCATGGAGCTCATTCTACATCATCGTTGGATTCATGGCTACGTGATAGAAGTTCCTTGCCTGCAAGATCCGTATCTGCCGAACTGCACCAACATGATGATGAGGTCATGACACATGACACTCATATGAGACCCAGAAATTTACAAGGTAGTTTCATGCGAATGGTCGATGTATCGACACAGTGCGAGAGGCCAAAAATGACAACGACAGCAACGGACCCACGAGTACCGTGGAGGAGACTGCTTGAAGAAATGGAAGAAATTTTCGTTAAAGCAAAATCAAAGAGTAGCAAAAAGAAATCGACGTTATCAAGATTAACAGGCTCTCGAAAAGGAAAGAAACACGACAAATCCGCGAGTAATAGCTTGAAGAAAATAGAAAGTGTTGAGGATGGTGATGCAGGGTCCTGGAATGAACTTTTGAGAGACGACAAATATCAATCCAAAAACGAAACCGGAAGCTTGAGGGAATATAGGTCATCGTCTGCACAGAGCCATGTTAGTGCATCGGCGTACTTAGGTGCAGCGAGGTCGAAGACTTTTTCACCGAGTACTCGAAGTGAAAGTTCTCGATACAGAGCTCGGAGTGTATCTCCAGGACGAAGACACTCAAAATCACCGTCGAACAGACGTAAGATCCAAACGAAAGATAAATCCACCCAGCCCGAAATGACATGGCCGAAGTTGCTGGAGGCGGCTAAGAGACTTACGAGGGAAGAGGATAATAGACGTAGTCGCTCACCAGTTAAGCGATCGGCATCTGATCGTGATATCTTGCTCAGACTAGTAAGTAAAGGAACACAACCTGATATTTCATGGGGTATGCTGATGAATCTAGTGGAAGCAAAAGTCGAAGAAAGGATACGTAACGAGCATCGATACAGAAAACGTTCTGCTCCATTGGTAGGAAGGTTTTCACTTAAGGCCGAGAAAAAAATGAAAGCTCCTGTCGCCGATATGGGAACATCACCGGAACTCAGCTGGGGAGACGTTGTTGACATTGCTACCGCGGAAGCCGAAAGGAATCTCAAAAGTCGATCAGTACCCGATCTCCGTGGTGCAAATGGCCCACAGAACATTGGCGTATTTTCACTAAAGGAAAAGAAAAAAATGGTTGCACTATTGAGGAGTACGGGAACAGAAACTGATTTGTCGTTTACGGATATTGTCGATATTGTCTTGGAAGAACTCCTGCTACTGCAAAAAGAAACATCCAGCAGTCGGCGAAGCATCTCATATGATAGGCAGACGGTGATTGATAGAGCAAAAAGTATGGGTATCGTTCACCTACGGTCTAAATCTGAAGAACGACCTAAGGGAAGAAATTTTGGAACACAATCAGAATTAAACTGGGCACAGTTAATACAAATAGTAGAAGAAGAAGCTCGAAGAATGATCCTGCAACAAAAGAATGATAATTTATCAGAAATGGGCACGGATCCACTTATCACATGGACAGATCTGATTGAAACTATACATGACGAATCTGGTGAATATTGGAAGTATCGCAAGAGAAATACGAGTGTTGAAAGGGGAGTTCAGCCAAGTTGGAATTGGTCCGACATTGTACGAGTAATACAAGAGGAAACGGAGGAAATTGTCCGTATGCAGTCACTGAACAATATGAAATCACATTTTACCCAGACTGAAAATAATTCTAGTTTAACGGCATCAAATTTGCGTAGGTGGCTTCGTGATCGACCGAGGAGGGTTAAGTGGGAGGAGGCGACAGAACCTGAAATAGAATGGGATCGTTTGGTCAACGAAATTGAAGGATCGGCCATTGATCATTTCATCAAAACAAATGGACTGGATCAGCCCCGTGAGGCACCACTTGTGAGTGTTTTCAAACTGAGGAAAGGTGATGAGATACCAAAGGTAACAAAGACTGACTCTGGTACTAATCCTGTTATTGATTGGCAGTCATTTGTAACTGAGGTACAAGAAGATGCAGTGGATAGCTACAAGAACGTTCTAAACAAGAAAGAAGAGGAAGAAGTTGTAAAAAGAGTACCCGTTGCTGCCGTTTTTAAACTGAAACAAGAAGAGAAGATTTCCGTTGAAAGGCGCAACAGTGGAACAAATCCATTACAGCCGTGGAATGATATAGTGGACGATATTGAAATGTCTGCTATTGAGTCATACCGCAAAGCTAATAAACATGATACACCGATAAACCTGGGTGTTATCAAATTGAAAGCTTCTCCAACAGAAAAGGAAGAATGCTACACCCAATCAGAAGAAAATTGGTCCGATATTATTACAGAACTGAGAGAAGAATTTGAAAATGAATATCGGCGAACAATTAGAGAACTTCAGTCAAGAGTAGATGAAACCGAAGAATCTATGATTCGACGACAAAAAATACAAAGGCAAAAACATCTCGATTTAATGATTTCCACTTCTGCTCAAGTTGATATCGAAACTGTTGACTCGGGTTTCGGAAATGAATACGATTATGTAGATGTGTATGATGCCTACACCCAAGTTGCTGTTAGAAGAGAAGACAAGAATACGCAACCTGATAGGTCATGGGGTGAAATAATTAATCATGTTCAAGAAGAAACCGAAGAGTCTATGATTAGACGCCAGAAAATAAAACGCCAGGAGCAGCTTGAATTAATGATCTCAACTTCTGCTCAAGTTGATGTCGAAACTCGAGATGCCGGGGTTGGAAATGAACACGATTTCTTAGATGCCGGTACTCAGATTGCCGTCACTGCTCAGGAAAATTCCACGGACCCTGAGTGGTCGTGGGATGCCATAGTGAATCGAGTACAGGAGGAAACCGAAGAGTCTATGATAAGACACCAGAAAATAAATCGGCAAAAACAGCTTGATTTAATGCTCTCGATTTCTGTTCAAACAGATCTCGAAACTGTACACGCATGTGTCGGGAATGAAGACGGTTACGTAGATGCGTATGACGCAGGTACACAAGTTGCAGTCAGGATGCACGACAAGGCTACAGAGTCGTCATACAACACCTCTGAAAGCGGTGTACAAGTCGTTTCAAACACATCTCATATTGGTATCAGTGCAGTTCAGCAAACGAAAGATTCTGAGAGTACCACTACCATGCTCGATGTATTTACTACTTCTTCTCAAACCGAGGTAAATAAAGTAGATGCTGCTGTCGGGGATGGAGGAGGAATAACTGGTATGCACGATGTCAGTTCCCAGGTTGCAGTCAAAGGGCTTGATAAGGCCACGGAAGTCGAGTCGCAAACATCTGAAGTAGGCATATATGTAGTACAATCAACGAAAGATGTCGGCAGCGACGCCTTATTTCACCAAACGATATCTACCACTGTCCAAGCGGTAGCCGAAACAATGGAAGTCTGTATCGGAGATACTGAAATACATGACGAAGAAGATATTTTGGAAACGCATGATGCCTGTACACAGGTTGTGATTAGAAGACATGATAAATACACTGAGGCAGCACAGCGTGTCGTTAATAGTGGTGCACAAGCCGTTTCAAAAACATCCGATATATCAATCTCTGTTATTCAACCGATGACCGATACTGGAAGCGATTCTGTTGTTTGCCATATGCAATCAATCGGACTTACGTGTGCCCCAGAAATGGTTGATTCTCATGCCACCGCAAAGGAACCACACACTGATGTAATATCGACTGCAACTCAGGTTGTTCCAGGAAACACCTCCCTTGGAACCATAACAGAACGTCCTCAACTGAATTCAACTTTAACCCAGTGTAAGCCTGATGTGAGTTCCGCCTCAGTAGAAGTAAAACAAACTATGTCTGATCAAATTCAACAAACAAGGATCGAGACATCAAGTCAAAATATGATGACCGATGAGATTAAGAAAGATTTACACGACCGCGGACTACAGGCGGCACCCATTCAATTATCACAGACATCTCAGACAAATATAAAAACGTATGACGCTTCTATGATGACAGACATTGTTGAAACAGTGGAGGAGGTAACGCTCGCTGAAGAATTTGAAGAAAAATCAGAAGTCAGCTCCATAGATCAAGACGTCCGTGAACCTCAAACAGACACATACGAAACATGGACTTTCACTGATGGAAAAGTTTGTGATGCAGGAAGTGAAGTTTGTATTAGAGAATTTGAGGAAGAGGTAAGGGGCACATCTGTCGTTACGGCTTCTTTCAGTCAACAAGTTGGTGACGATATTGTTACACATGACCGATCAATCCTGGTGTTACCCGAGACAAGGTCTGCTCATACAGAAACTGCAATAGTCCAATTAGAATCCAGACAAATACAGGCGTCAGTTGAGATCAATACAAAGAGTTCTGTTGCTGTACCAGATACTTTGGCGATGACAACCCAGACATGTAGAGTATTTTCTCATGATACAGAGTGCCAAGTATCGGCTGAAATACCGACATCCTGTAATGAAGCGTCAATGATTAAGCCTGAAACGAATTCTTCAGCGACATATATGTCCGACGACGAGAGTGACACTGATAGTGGGATTGAAATGGACTGCCAAACGCAACCTGTGGTGGTGTTTTCCATCGACGAATATGAACAGATTGAGAAGGACATTGGCGAGTATAAACTGATGCAAAAACATATCGAGGAACTTCAAGAACGATTGAAAGAATTTGAAGGCATGGCAGAATTTGAACAGACAGATGTATGTATCGAAACTGACCTCCCTGATGTAGAGCATGGTACGACTCAGACGTCGCAGACTATTGTAAGAACTGGAGGTTCACAAACTATCGTTGATCTGAACGATAGAAGTACCTCGCCCATTCCTTTGGATATAATAGATACACCCAGTCAAACGGTACTAACAAAAACACGTGAAAACGCAACTGAGATAGATGAAGTAGCTAATCAAACTCAAAGTACACAAGTTTCACCGGAAGCAAGAAACTTTGGCGTAGAGACTGAGAAAACTGAAATACATGAAGTATCCATACAGGCGTCTGTTAGGTCATGTGAACGTTCTATTCAATACAATAGAAATGAAGAGCACATAGGGATACAGGCGGAAATCAATGTCGAGAATACTACTCAGGGAAGTCAGATAGCTGCCTCTACAAACGCCCGTGCTACAGCTACAGAAGTGTCACATGCGAATGAAATGTCAACTCAATCCAGTGTTGTGGTAATGGATAACGATTCGCAATATGAAAGGGCAGAGAAAACTATGGGAACGCAGACGACTAGTAAGATGCTAAAAGAGACGTCAACTGAAACGCTGGAACATGTCGTTGAAGAGATACCTCATACTACAGCTTCTACAAATACGGAACGGGTCGCTTTCAAAGACAGTGGTGTACGTACAGATGATATTGCATCTTCGACTTGCCTGACTCAGACAGAAATTAAGTTAAATGATAAAATGTCTCAAGTGGAAAAAAGTGAGGGCACTTCGACCACCCAGACCGATACCGTGGCTGTTAGGGATCAAATGTTGGATCCAATATTACCTCCCGTTTCTGAAGCTCAAATCCAAGTTCAGGAACCTGACATCATTAGTTCGATTAAAGTCACACAAACAGAAAGAAACTTGCTCGAGTCAGTTTCAGCACAAACAGACAAAGTCGAACATGCCACAAAAGACGCTACAACGTCTCCTCATCTAGACGTGGCCGATCGTGATATTCAAACTGTTAGAGTGACTACGGAGACAACATCATCACAATATGACAATGTCACAACATCGTCACTCACACAGACAGATACAGAAAAACAATCACACGTCACAGATGTAGCTACTTGGATGAACCTGGACTCTAAATTCTTCAGTGGGCAAACCGATATCACTCCTCATGAAACACAAGGCGTGCAATTTGCTGTTGAAACGTACCATTCTGAATCACAAACCGAAGTTCAACCCAGTTTAGATGCAGAATCAAATACAGCACAGTGTGAATTTTCTGAAACAAGCGTACAAACAGTGATGACGGAGATACCTTCCCAAGCGAGTCATACGCAATATTCAACAGAGGTTACAGATAACTGTAGTCAGACAAAGTCCTTGTCAGTGAAAGATTCTTCGTGTGAAACGGAAAAGAAAAAGTTGACCGATCAGCAAATCGGAACAAATGAAGTCATTCTTCATGATACGGGGTCGCAAGTGACGTATTCAGTCTCTAATCAACAATCCCAATGCCAAGTTTCAATGCGACCATTGCAAGTCCAGACGAACGTGATAGAAACCGATAATAGCAGCACATCCGCTCGATCGCCAATAATAATGGGTGACAGTTCCACGCAATACGAATCAAAGCTCGACGAGGAAAGTGTACAGACAGAGAGTATTTCAACTGTTGCAAGGCATGTTTCTACGGAACCAATTTTAGCAGTTACTACTGTTACTCAGACAGAAGTAGAAAAAAAGGATGTTCATGATAGTGTTGCACAAACATCCGTTGATATCCGAGAAATTGGGGTGTCTGTAAGGATACAAAACGAAACAAATGATACTGGAGTACAGGTAACAACTGAAAAGGTAGTTGAAACGGAAACGGTTGGCATTCACCAAGAACAAGCCACCAAGCCCTTCCAGAGTCAAACCGAAGAAGAAAAGGTACATCAACAAGAAAAAGGAACAGAATACAAACCAGATACTGCCAGAATCAGTCATCAATTTAATCCAGAAACATCCATTTTTGGGGTAACTACAGCTCCCCTTACATCTGACCGGGGTACTATCATGGAACATCCGGGTCAACATGAAACAGCCTCTCAAATGACACCAGCGTCGGACAACAAATTAACCCAGGTACAAACAGATACTACCCAACGCTCATTGTCTACTTTACCGATTTCCATGTTTACAACAGCCACTCAAATTGACATCGTGCCAGTCCATACATCTGTGTTGCAGACTCAAGTGAATGATGCTGAAGATTCCTCGGAGAAGAATGGTCAACAAGACGTAGTGAGGGTCACCGATGCTGTGACACAGACGCATGCTACATCAATCGACTTCTCTACACAGACATTATTGAAAACTGGTCGTTCCGATGCATTGGGTCTTCAGGATGACCGTCTGCAACGAAACGCGGTTATTAGTCCAGAACAACGTAACCGTGGTACCGCAACCTATAGTTATATGAGAAAGGATATGGGAACACAATTTATCACAAGAGTTACGGCTGATCGTCCCCGCGATGTGACACTAACCAGCGAAGGCACACTTACGGATAAGGCCACCCGTGTGACATCTACCACACAAACATCACTTTCTCGAGTGGCCAACAGTGGTGTTCAAATCATGCCTCAGACTTCGTCTGTCGGTGTCTTCTCTGAAATGAAACCTAGCACAGTGAATACAGGAATAATGACGTCACCGAAAAGGGTAAGAAATGTACCCATTCAAAAGGATGAGCCTGAGAGGAGGATTGAACAATTGATTGATAGACATATACAACCTGAGACAACCCGTGCTATTTCACCAAACACAATGGAAAAGGTAGAAACAGAACTCATAGCGAAGATAAAATTACAGCTTCATAGTCAAGTCAGGAAAGACGTAGAAGCAGAGTATGTTTCAAAAGTTTTGCCGGGTCTTGTGGAGCAAGCTCTTCAAGAGAGATTGGTTCTTGACAAACGTTCAAGACCAAAGTCCCGAGATGCAGTTACATCACCGTTGAGAGGGCGGTCTATAGAGAGAAGTGTTCAGCATACGGAATCGTGGCCATTCGCGTCAACGGAAGAGCCAGAGATGAGTAAACTGGAAGAAAAAGAATTGAATATACTGAGGGCAAACACTAGGAGGGAACTCAAAGTCGAGTTGAGTGCACAAGTAAGAAAGGAAGTCGAAAGGGAAGTCCGACAAGAGGTAGCTCGCCAGGTTGATAATGATGTGCGACGTCAAGTTGCTCGTGAAGTGGAGAGCAAAGTCAGAAAACAAGTAGCGGCAGACGTCAGAAATGACGTCATTCGAGCAATGAAAGAAGAACTAAATGAATCTGTGAAAAGGGAAGTGGCACTGGATGTACGTAGCGAAGTAAAGAAAGAAATCGCCGCAGAAGTTCGCCCGGAAGTGAAAAAAGATGTCCGATCCGAATTAAGAGATGAAGTTAGACTTCGATTACGCGGTGAAATGAAAGAGGACGTCCGAAAAGAACTCCGTATAGAATTAAGGTCCGATGTTACAAAAGAACTTAAAGATAGTTTAAAGAGTAATGTTGTGAGGCAGCTGCAGAGTCAACTTATTCCAGAGGTGCGACAACAGTTGACAGATAGACTCATTCCATCAGTGAAAACAGAATTGCTAGAGAAATATAGGGCTGAATTTTTCTTACATGAAGAAAACAGAATGAAAGAGCAACTAACAGAAACCGTGCGTAAAGAGTTGCGCGCTGAAAATATTGCGCTATTGACATCAAAACCACAATTAATCGATCGTGGCACGTCAGCTGTTCCGAACAGGACGGCAAGTGCAGCAACTCAAGTAGATCGACGAATTAACGACCATGGAGTTCAGTGTGACGAGCCCAAACCACGGCAAGTTGAGAAAGGCTCACAGATTCAATCCATTGTTTCAGAGCGAGGAACCTCAACCCAGAAGCAACAAGTGAAAGAGTTCACTATTCAAATTGAGCCCATCGTCACCGAGATCGGACTCAACACTATAACACATGTTACCACGAAAAACTTCGCTCTTCAAACTGAACGGCCTGATATAGAGCAAAAGCACCGTTCTGACCAGTATGTGTATATCCCACCCCGCCTGGAAGAAGCGACACAATCAACAAACAATAATACACTGATTAATACATCTGTTCAAGCTAGTCCTCAAAAGGCGGATAAGTCTATATTTTACAGTCACGTCATGGCCGCCTCACCAGGGATGTTGGCAAGTGGAGATGAGAGGAAAATTCAAGAAAGCCAAGTTCATCGACAAGTTCAAGAAAGTGGAATGAGAAATCAAGAAATACAAGTTCATCGACAAGTCAAGACAGCCCATGGTAAATATGCAGATGCCGGTTATGCTATGTCGTCTCAGCAATCCCATCCTTTATCCAAAGACACATTAAGCGTCAATCGTACAGCTCAACGCCTATCAACAGAGTCGAAAACAAGTCAAGTCAGAGGCCCTGATCGTGAGACAGATACTATTGACAGACACGTACAGATAAAGTCAGTCATGCGAGATGACACAAACTCCCCAGTCCAATTTACAGGAATAGCCAATCCAAAACTGCCAGTACCAAAACCAGTACACCCCATACACATGCTTCCAGGCAACACTCGCATGGATACTTCTTTATCTCAGCGTGCTGAGCATACCTCGGTTCAAGCTCAACAACATCGCTCATCAAGCTCAGATAAACATTCAAACAACCGTCAGCCAATATCGCCCAGTTCTGAAAGTCAGCGACGAATACTACGCACAATTCAAGAGGAACCTGTGAAATTATCAAGGACGTCTAACACATCACGGGCGTCTGCAATAGAAATAGCTCGACTTGATGAGTCACTGTTCAATTTACTCAAACAGGCTGAAAAACTTGGGCCCGTGGGACGAGTACCTACAGCGTCTAAAACAACGACATTCAGTCGAGTCACTACCACCACTACACCAGCAAGAACGGTTGATGTCGTTACCACCATTCTCCAGAAGTTGCCACCGCGATGTCGTGTTTTATTACTTCAACAGTCAGCACCAGGCGCCATCTTTACAACAGCCATCCTGACTATGGCAAACGTCGTCCCAACGATGAGCACGGGTTTCAATCAATCGCATTGGTCTAATAATGTTCCTGTGCTCCCAGCTCTTACGGGGCCTACACGTGAGCCAACGTTTATATTACCCGCCGTCAGTGAAACTGATAGTGATGAGGTTAAACCTGGAGCTCGAAGAGACGAGAAGGATTCAAAAACACCGAGAAAGACGCCTTCGGTAAGGTTCGCAGATCAAGCAGACTTGCAGTCAAAAACGCAGAGTAAGGCAGATCATTTATCGCAGAAGATTACAACAAAACGGAGTGATCCAATCGATATCCCGGAAGAAAGGATCGAGTTGAGACAACAGTCCAAGGGCATCGCCACCCGGCTTCATGAGCTATGTGGAGAATCTCCACCTGAGAGAGATTATCCCTCGCTTTCAGGTAGTCTTCATCCTTTGGTATCCAAACAATATACAGGAGATGTCGACTCCACCACCGGGGAATCTGAAACCGATTCGGAACCTTTGAAGTCTATATTGAGGAAGAGGGAATCAAGTTCTCCAAGGAGTGGACAGCACAAATTACATTTAGCAAAACGAAAGGAAAACCGAGACGAGATGACAACGGACTCGAGTTCGAGTTCAATCTCTGATCAATATAACGTAACCGGTAGTAGTGCCAAAGATTCTACTCCAGCCAAGTTACCACCGGTTGTTGCCCTTAGACGCGAACGAGGAAAGATCAAGCAAGACCTTTCCATGTCTGGGGTGATTGAATCAAAGTCGAAGACGATGCTAACTGGATATCGTTCGTTTGACTCGTCGAGGGAGGGTTCTACCGGAAGACGTAGGTCAGCGGCCCATCATCAGCCACCAAAGTCTCAGATGTACTCAAAGACACTTTGAAATACTTTACATAAGGACCGCCAATGGATTGAATGTTGCCATAAAAATGGGAAAGTGTGTGTTTTTTCCACGTTGTTCATAACCTTATGCTCTTTAGAGAATGTAGAGAGGGTGGGGATGTCAACTATCATCTTGGTAGGATACTAGCTATGCCAGAAGTAATGGAATTAAGACCTTGAACATTCCCATTCCTTAAACAGTAGTCAAGGTTCCTCGAAAATAATCGCAACATATAGCAGTTATGTAATCCAGGATTTTTCCAGGGACCAAAAAAAAAAAGAAGAGCAACGCAATTGATTATTGTTAGACGGTAAAACATTCAAAAACCATTATTATGCAAATGTCTGCGGGACAAAAAGGTACGAAAATGGGTTGACACGTTCAAAGAACGAGTTTTACTGTTAGATATTATATTATGTAAAACCAGTTTGTACACGCTCGTAAAACAATTGATTGTTATTTAGTGACCTTTAATTTGTTTTCTTTATTATAATGATAGATATTTGTTAACTCCAGATTTCTCAATTAAGCAAGGTACTTAGCATAAATTATTGCCTATACATATTGCGTAATAAATTACTGTTCAAACGTAATTAGCTAATTTGAATATATATGAACCTAAAAATAGGTGCCTTTGATAATAAATTTGAACTCTTCAATAAAATACCTTTCATTTCAATAAAATACCTTTAATTTCTTACCACATTGTCGTTTTGCTTCCCTAAAACAACATTACAACATTTAACTGTGACCTTTTCATTGACCCGTAGTGACCTGTAGTGACCAAAATATTGTTATTATTAATGGGCCTTTGAATGTTGGTTATTGGATATTAACAGATGCATTCAAATGAATTAATCGGAACCATTCATGATCATATCTTTCGTTTTAATGAACTTTAAAAATTGAAATTGTTAATAATTGAGTTTACGTATATCTAAACAAAAATAACCGGGCATATACTCAAAAATAGGATGCATATACTTGCCATAAAAAGTAATAACAATGTCTGTTAATATTATTATTTTAAATTATTATTTTTGTGGGGAATGTAGGAGCAGATGTCTGTCGTCCATCTGGTTATTCTCAAAAGGGAATATGTGACTATATTATATGTAGTTTTTATATAGTTTTTGTATCAGGTTGCACGAGTAATTCCTAGAATGTTGCGAGTAAGATGATATATCGGAAGAGTCGGACGAGATTGGGTGGTTGGTTGACAAAGGGTACATTACGTAACTTTAATGGATTGGGGTAAACATTAGATTAAAATGTTGTGTATTTTCGAGTTATTAAAAAATTATATTTCATTTGTATTATATTTATATTTTCGTAGAATGAAAGTTTTTTATCACTGATAAAAACCTATTTATCACTGATATTAAGGTTTGTGTTACATTATTAGTAGTACCTTATATTTTATTATGTCTTATTATGATTTATGCCCTTTGGAATAGCGTAAATTTAAAGATGCCTTCTTTTATTGTATATATATTATGGGGTATCAACAAAATACTTGTTATATTTGAGTAATTCCTAGAATGTTGTGCGACTAAGATGATATATCGGAAGAGTCGGACGAGATTGGGTGGTTGGTTGACAAAGGGTACATTACGTAACTATACATGGATTGGGGTAAACATGAGACTAAAATGTTGTGTATTTTCGAGTTATTAATAAATTATATTTCATTTGTATTATATTTATATTTTCGTAGAATGAAATTTTTTATCACTGATAAAAACCTATTAATCACTGATATTAAGGTTCTTGTTACATTATTAATAGTACCTTATATTTTATTATGTCTTAGTATGATCTATGCCCTTTGGAATAGCGTAAATTTAAAGATGTCTCCTTTTATTGTATATATATTATGGGGTATCAACAAAATACTTGTTATATTTGTGACATGCCGTGCCTTCCAACTTATATATATATATTTAAATCTTAACTTTTTCCATTGTAAGTCAGTACATCAATTTATTCAGTTTCAGCAGATAAGTTGTTAATTCCATTTGTGAATGACTACATTTGGATTCAAATTAATGGTGAAAATAAAGTTTTTTTTAAAAATATATTTAGAGGAAAATTTATAATTTCAAAATTTGTTGCTTGATAGATTTGTTAACGTAACATAAAAGGTTTGACGCAAATTTAAGCTTACTCTTAGTATTATGGTGCATGTGCCTTTCTTTTCATACTATTCACTGTAATTTTATATAAGTATTTGCTAATTTATTCATAGAAAATGCATATGGAACTGTTTTTTTTTCAATGCTAATAGGTATATTTTTATTGTAATTTTTCTCATTCCTATACGCTTAATAGTCAAACATTGCAGATAAACATTAAAAAAGAATTTATTAAATTCCCCGATTGATAATATTCCTTAAATTTAAAAATGTATTAAATTTATAAAATCTATTGAAATCAATGGAAATTTGCCTCATTCGCCCGTATACATCACCTTAACGTTCCATAAAGCCTTTTTAAATGGCATTTTTGTATAATTTAATACGCTTGGGATTTGTCATGGTGAATGTGATACATGTTGGGTAAAAACCACGTTGTTAAAGTGATATGTCGTCTCATTTTCACGGGAGGCGTACAATGAATACAAAAGTGCATGTGTGTAACAGTATAATATCGCATGTGGCAGAACCATAAAAATAGAACACAGAGAACGATGGTCAAGCAAAATGAAACTCATGAAGCACCCTTAACATTGAGTTTGTACTACAAGAACGTTCTCCGTGTAATACAAATACTGTGTTAAATGCGAGAAATTCAATAATATACAAGACTTATTAAAATGGTTCTAAAATGGCTGTTCCTTGTTGAAGGTTATCGTTTACTTACCACTTACACACACAAACAATATAGGCAACACATTCGGATGAAAAAATTTGTTGCTCTTTGGGAAAACTATGGAAATATTCCGATTCCTCGTTAAATAACGTTTAAGTAAGAATGTACCGTACGTGAAGGACCAGCATAGCTGTAATTACAAGAGCTTTTGTGGCGTGCTTCACTTGTACGCAATAACAAATGTCGTCATTTTTCGTGTTTTATAGGCCTACCTATGGGCAGAACATACTGAAGGGTAGCATTTGGAGACCACG
>JAODFY010234820.1:0-10223 GCA_027580055.1 Paracaudina chilensis | reverse complement strand
TCAATTTTGTTCGCAAACGATTTCAATAAACGCCCTCAACTTACTCATTTAACCACCAACCACCACCTAACCACCACCAAAAAGTAAAAAAGGGGTGCGTGCGGTCACTCCTATACTACTGTTACATAAAATAGTGCCTCCACGTTAAAAATCTCATGACAGTGACTCACCGTGAAAAACCTCATTACACCGTGAAAAATCACATCAACTCTCCGTAAAAAAAAAAAAAATAACATTACAATGATGGGTGACTTTATGGTGAAACGAATATTGTTACAAAACATTTGGATAATATGAATTAGAGGAATTTGAACATAGTGGGAAATGATGGCATGCTATCTAGTGTTACAAGACATGGAGAGGAAAGTCACCTGTGGAAATGATTATAAAAAATAAAACTGCAAATGTTGTTGAAGATGAATATAAAGAAGAATCGTGAAAACCTATACGAATGAACGATGCGTCTTATTTCATCATTTGTTTGAAAGTGTAAAAAATATCATAGATGTATGCATTGTGAGAAACACTGTGAACCAAGGGTAAACTTGATATGATCTGGCATTGCTTTGTTCACTAAGCTTATAGAGCAATTGACATAAAAACATGATCATGTGCTCTTATTTATAGCAAAAAGAAGGATAAAGTAGGCTAGATAATATTAGAGGATACAATCGTTGCGGTGTTGCACATCTATGTGGTATGAACTAGTCAGTCTTCCTTCATACAATGCCTGTGAGACAATATAAAAATATTGAAAATTTCTAGGGTATGAAGCATCCCGATTTAATTATCAATTTCAGAATGTGTCATTCGTTTTGGTACTAAACATACATGTCACCAAAATAAAAATTGCATTGGACGGAAAGCGTGATAATTTTTAGGGAAATTTGTTTGCAATCATCGACAAGATTTCACCAACAACAAAAGGAAGACACTTATAAACCCCAATATTAAAGGAAAAGTGTTGTCACCACCGACCGAAAATTTCAATTTATAATTGATTTACATTATCAAGCTGGTAGCTTGTGACCGCGTTTCCAATGATCACAACTTTGTGAAGCAGATTTTCATGTGAAGTCGAACTCTGTCACAAACATTGCAAATGTACATAACTTTTGCATGTACAAATTTTTTGTAACCATACAGTTAGGCATTTTTAGGCACATTCAGAATAAATCATCGACCAGATTTCAACCACAACTAGGAAAAGACTTGTATTAAGCCTAATATTCAAGGTAAAGTTGTCACTTCCGACCGACAATTAATACTCAAAATTTTAGCTTGTGACCGCATTGCCAATCATCAACTTTATGAAGCCGATGCTCATGAGAAATTGAACTGTGTTAATCATTAAACGTAAGGATCTATCATTACCAAATGTATTTCAGGTTTGTTTAATAAAAGCAAACATTATATTTCTTGCAAGAGTTGGTTTGCGCCTTGCTTTGTTTGTCACAAACTACAACGTATAACTGAAGTTTGAATAGATAAGGATACTTGGCAGAGAAGTATGATCTTATATGGGTGGTGGTGCACTCTATGGTAGTGGAATTCGTAGTGGTATTGGTGGTGTCACACGGTTGGCCAAATGTATCATCGTGACGTCACTGCTGATGGGTATGTTGTGGTTTACCCCAAGCTGAGAAATTTAAAACAAAAAAATTGACATTTGTTGGACAATGCCACCAACCGATAGCAGACTAGCATACAATATCGCTGATATTATTCGCCCCATGTATTTCGGATTGGGTTATTCGTTTCGATAATAAACATAATGTCACCAAACTTTGTAGTGGTGTTGGTCGTGGTGTTGGCCGTGGTGTTGGTCGTGGTGTTGGATGGCATTGGTGGTGTCACATGGTTGGCCAAACAACCGAGATGATGGAACCACTGGCTCAATGTGCATGATCGTGTGACGTCCCACTGTTGATGGGGATGTTGTTTACCCAAACCTGAAATAAAAAAAAAACATGGAGATTTGTTGAACAATGCCATCAACAGATATCAGACTAGGTTATTAGTTTTAATACTAAACGTGCACGTCTCCAAACCAAAAATTGCATGGAACCGAAAGCGTGATAATTTGAGGAAAGGATACGATGGTAGTGGTGTTGTACATCTATGGTTGTTGCATATCTTTCACCTTCGTGTTGTAAGATGGCAAAGGCGGTGAAGGCGCACTTGTTTCCAACTGGCTGTCAGAATATTTTTTTGTGTTCTGCCCTTGGAAATAAAAAGTACATAATCACAACTTTGTGAAGCAGATTTTCATGTGAAATCGAACTCTGTCAATCATTGCGAATGTACAGATTTTTTGCAGAATTTTTGTAACCATACAGGTAGGCATTTTTAGGCATATTCAGATTGAATGTCCTTGAATTGCTTGACAACCATGTTCCATTTTATTATGCAAGATCTAAGCAAACATGGCAATTTGTTCGCCATTGCCACGGAAAGCCATCACAAGAAACCATATATAGGCCGATATAACATAGTTATATTTCGGGCCGAACTTTGGATAGATAAGGATAACTGTCTATGGTGGTAGTGGTGTTCGTCGTGGTGTTAGATGACATTGGTGATGTCACACGGTTGGCCAAACGACCGCGATGGTGGAACCGCTGAACTAGAGGTGGTAATTTATTCCGATGATTGTATACATTGGCGACTGACGTGGTCAATGAGCTAAAGGTGATGTTGTGGTTTACCCTAAGTTGACAAAAACGGTGCAAAATACATTAAAAATGCTAACAGTTTCAAGCCCAGGTCAATATTGTATATCTCATAGTATTTATTCGTTTAATCTATCTAGCTATGTATTATCTCTTTATTTTTACAGAAAGAGTAATGACTTATTTAAGGTTAAATTATGAATTATTTAAATTTTGTTCTGTGATAATTATTCGGCATGAAAACGCACGCCATTCCAGTAGACTAGCGTCACAATGTTAACGATGATAGTAGTTTCACTTTAGATATATTTGATTTGCAACTATTGATGTATTAGCAATTCGATTGGATTCGAGAAACTCTTCAAGCACCTTGAACAATATTTCTTATTAAGGTTTGAGAGAGAGAAAAGAGCTGTAGCAGAGCTGCCGGGGGCATGGGGGACATTTGCCCCGCACCCCCGAATTTCATAATTATTGCCCAAAGTCTGTCAAGAAAAATACAATGTCAATGAGGGGGAACATCCATCCGTTTTTTTACGAAATAAAAATCACCCCAGATTTGGGACCTCATTGGGAACAAGCCAGTTACACCCGGTAGCCCTGCCGTTTATGATATATGTTTTGAAAAAAATGGCGTCTGGTGGAATTCATCTGCCGTATAGAGTCACGCATGTAATCCTCCGCCAACAAGCATCATTTCTACGGACCTGAAAGCCAAAGAAAATACTGCATTAGAAAATTTGTATGAACGAATCTCGTATTTGCAGATTTTTTTTAAAATAATTATTTTCTCTGAGCATTTAGGAATATTTTTAACATTGCCCCAAAATTATATTTATTGGTGTAGTAGTAGTTTTGAAACATTAAATGCTATTTATTACATTTGTGATTACGAGAAATCAAGAGATGTGGTTTTCGTTTGATCGTTTCCGATATTTATTTATTGAATTAGTATATTTATTTTTTAAATTCATTAATGCAGGGCCAGCCTTAGGACGGACATCGCTTGGACACCCTTTGTCACCTGAGAATAAAGTAAGATTTTAGTCCACGATAATTATGTCACTATATATACATAATTACGTTTCATGTTATGTTATATATTAAGGTTAATCATATTCACGTGAGGTATGTTTATTATCAGTTAAAAATACTCGACACTTGAAATTGTATTGTTGATATATTTATTTGAATCACGTAGGTAGTATCATGAAGTACATACAGGAAGTCTTTTTTTATACACTACAACAACACTTCGCACCACAGTAAGAAACTGCGGATTTACAAGTTATTGAAACTGGAATACAAGTTATTGAAACTGCGGATGTATAGTTTTTGGATGTTGTTGTCATTTACTACCCTGGTATTAAGTAGCATGCAAGCATATTAGGGTTTTAACCCTATAAAAACAACTAAAAAGGAGAATACAAGAAGTTCTTTGTGTACATTTTATAGACTACAAGTTTACAGGACATGAAGTTAGCTTTTGATATGTTAAATGACGTAGCGGTTATAACCACAGTAAGGAACAGGATATACAAGTTATTGAAACTGGAGAACTTGGTTCTAATCGTGTTATTATGTGCGAAAATTTGTTTGGTTGTTGTAATCGACTATTAAGTAGCAAGCATATTTGGGTGTTTAACCCTATAACTATAAAACAACTACAAAGGTGAATACAAGATATTGTTTGTGTAAATTTTATTCAATAGACTACAAGTTTGCAGAACATGAAGTAAGCTTTTAATCTGATCAATGACGTAACGGTACAAGTAATAATTTAAAGATAGCCTTTATAGAGATTTGTCAATACGGTAGCCATGTAGATGATTACTAATCAAGGCATGTTTAACCCATTTTAAATAATTAAAATGTCACATACCATACATTGACACATTTTATTTGAGTAGGCAAGTGGGGGCAAAGTATTTCTTGCCCGAAAGACTTATCTAAGCGGATCGCCACCATAGGTTGGCGCGGAGCGACCCCCCCCCCCTCCAAGAAAAAAATAAAATAAAAAAGAACTACCTCTCAAATTGCATTATTATACATAATGTTTGGAACCATTTGTTATAGTGTTACCGGTTTTCTTTAGGCCGCAGGTCAGTTTTCCTTTTTAGTCACTTAAAAAACGCTATTTGGAACTCTTTATAGCCTATGCCTAGTTACCAGCAACGGCTTAGCAGCCGGGAGGATCATTGGCGGATGCAGGACTTTTCAAAGGGGAGGGGTCCACTGAAATAGTGGACACTATTTAAGCGGAGCGCCACCATGAGTTGTCGCATAGCGTACAGAAAATTTTGGGCTTAGAGTATCCCCTATAGATCGCCGGAAACGACACTTCCCTCTCCTTTGATAGGTGTGGAAAGAGATAGATAAATGGGGGTTTGGTCCTTCGAAAAGTTGAGGATATATTATTTCGTATGCCCTCATTTATACCGTGGCATGGCCGAACCGCGGACGCCAGGTCTATGACATCGCGAAAAACGTAATTTTCATTATAACAAATCTTATTTCGGGAGGCATCCGGGGGCACAAATAATTTTGGGGACCCGTTCCCCCACGCGCCCCTCTTAGCAACGCTCCTGAGTACCCTGATGAATGCAATAAACTATGGCATGTATATGTATATGTGTCTACTTTTGTAGTGACCAAATTCCACCATACAGACTCGGTCGCCAAAATGACAGTCAATGTAACGCACCCACAACAGTGTCAAACGTTTATTTTTACTGCGTCATAACAACGTCTGGCTACGGTCCACAGAACTCAGAACACGGAGAATGACGTCAAGCAAAGGCAACTGACGCACCAATAACACTAGGTTGATACGGCAAGAACGTTTTTCGCGTAATACAAATACTGTGGTAAATGCAAAAACTTCAACAACTTAATTGTAACGAGGTTTGTTATAAAATAGTTGCTTCTTCTTGGAGGTTATCACACTTACTACAAACAGCAATTTTGGAAATACTTTGGTTGAATAAGTTTGTTTTTCTTTGGGAAAACTATGAAAATATACCCGTTTACTAACGTTTAGAATATAGGTACCTACGTAAAGCACCAGCCTTAGCTGTATTTTGCCGTATAAGCAAGCGCGCCCTCGCATTTGGCTTGCTTCAATCGGTTAAGTGTGTGGGCAATAATACTGTCGGCGTTAGTAACTTCTCTTATCTCAACAAAGTTACGCATAGCCTATACCAAAGACAGCGCCTTCGGCGCTATACTGTCTTTGGCCAATACTATCCTATCAATGCCATAGACTTTATGTGCACCAGTTCCACGAAATCATACAATCAGTTATTGTTAACCATGCATTGTGACTACAGGCCTCGCTCGTCACATCGACCACAGCGCCATCTGCCTCTTCACTGCATCATTCAAAGACTGTATACTATATCATCACATCACTGTCGCACATACGCTAATCCAGCTACTATGGACTATGTACCACTATCATAGGCAATCTCTTCATCACTGCAGTATCAAAATCCTACTTCACGCTAACGACCCACAGAGAAACCACATCACGTGATCCACTCCTTGCTACCACAAATCTATCACCATTAGCATTTTGCAGTAGTTACACAGCCAACATATGTAATAATTATATTATATAATGCATTATTATAAGCCCACGTTTCTCCGGTCCACATTTCTTCTCTCTCCGCAGATGCTGATGTTATTGTCCTGATCAGCAGCCAGTAACCCAAGATACGGAGGTAAACGAAAATAACACAAAATAATATGAAGATTCGAGGGGATTGGGTAAATTCCGGATGCCGTCTCCTCGGAACCCTTCAATATTATGCAACCATGTATGGATATGGAGGATATTGTGCAGCCATGCACTGTTCTTTAACGTTTATTAATGAATATTATTTCCAAACACCACGCATAGGCGTCTTTCATAATGGACAAGGGTCGTTGCTTTCACCCAAAATTGGTTGCGACACTCCCCCAACCCACCCCACCATAATTTGTATTGTACCATTCACAGTGACATAAATGTTTATAATCTACTAATAGGTGTTTATAAACTACAATAACGATATATGCGTTTATCACGTGTTTTCATTTAAAAACCACTCTGCGCATGCGTACTTGAATTGCTGGAACGTGCATATATTATATTATAAAACTTAACAGAACCGTCTCTATATAAGTCTCTGGAAGTTTACCTCTCAGAGCGCCCTCGTAACCAGCATCAGAGCACATTTCCAGGAATGGTCCGTTATCGGAAATGAAGATCGCCAGAGTTTCACGTTTAAGATCCTTCAAAACGGACATGACGTCACCAACAGCTGTGTTCATTTCATTGGTACTGTCGCCGTAATTTCCTTTAGAAAGTACAGAGGAAGATAAATTGAATTCTCCACTTGTTATTCAAAAGGTCTGGAGATCGATTCCGCGCTGGGTCTCACCAAAGACATGATAAATGGTACCTACAGCTGTATTGAGTGTTTGGTGTTCAGCACGGAGAATACGGGGTTAGGGTTCTAACAATACGCCTTACCAGTGCATCAGAATACAGCTGAAATCCCGCAGGCAAGTGGTTGCTTGTGGAGGACGACATCC
The DNA here is from genome assembly GCA_027580055.1 of Paracaudina chilensis. NCBI lineage: Eukaryota > Metazoa > Echinodermata > Holothuroidea > Molpadida > Caudinidae > Paracaudina > Paracaudina chilensis. Next base: position 2,973 of record JAODFY010234820.1, on the reverse strand, counting down.
AGCATTGGATGCACGATGCCTGACACACACACATACATACACTTGTTATTCAAGAATGTGAGGGCGCACTTTTTATATGCACTCTCCACCTCTTTCTCCCTTTCTGTTCACCCATATAAATGCTCAACATGCCTATATAGGTTTATAGCTCTATGTTGGAGTAATGTGTGTCTCTGACAGACAGTCCATAACATTTGGCGGCGGCCTGTTAATTAATCAAGCTTGAGTGATTTTGATGATGTCCAATAGTGTGTGCAAATATTTTGAAACTGTAAACTGTGTATCTATATATATAGGTCAATTGTCAATGGCCTCGCCAAAGAGAAAGGGGTATTTCCCCTCCTAAAAATGTATACCACCCTCCCAAATGAGATTTATGAAAAAGATTGATAAAAACACATTGACGTACAATGTTACCTCCCCTGCTACCTGCTACCTCCCTCCCCCGCTGAAATGTTGTAACACCCATCCCCTACATTGCAATGTTTGGTGATGCCACTGCAATCTGCTTCATTTTCTGTACTGATAATTCAGGAACGTACCGGTAACAGGGTAAATTGCGTGTTTTAAATGTGAATCCAAGGTTGTTATACAACCCTCAATTCCATCTCTTGTATTTGATTTTCATTTCATGGTATATAAACTTGCCCCGAGTGATCACTTCGTCTGCAGCATCAAGGCTTGAATTCTACCATACTCTGTGAAACACTGGTCGAGGCAAAAATTAATCGGTGTATGTGTATTGGGAAATACACAAAATAGAGGGCGCATTGGTGGACAATTGAAGTTGTAACCCAAAAGGACGTCTATCATTGCAGAAAACTCATCTTGGCCAAGTCTATGAAGGTATCTACAAAACGTGTTTGGATGTTTTAATTTTTGTAAAATAATTTGTACACCCGACCCAGTAATATACATGCACCCTTTTTAATGCTTAACTGTTACTGTTAATGCTTAACTGTTAACATTGATTAGTCAAAATAACGTTTATTAGTGATATGATATATCATTGTGATTAAAATTAGTCAAAATGATGCAATCAAACGATACGACCAATTAACGATATTTTGACTAATTAATTTCAACAGTGCACTTCGTTAGTGGTAACCCGTGGACGGCGTTACGTGCATGTATTGGTTTCTGTACAGTCTCCAGGGACGTATTCACCTGAACATATTCACGATTAAACTTACCCAGGGGGGATGTCTTTTTAAAATCGTCGGAAGGCGAGACGGCGACGTGGTTATTCGAGAAGGAGAAGTAAAGGAAGAACGGCTTCTCATTGTTTTGCTGACTGATAAAGTCTTTTGCGTCCTCCAAAAAATAGGTCGTGAGTTCCTCCGGCTTGAACGGCTGTTGGAAAATCTCGTCATCTTTATAGAGGAAGCATTTTTCAAAACTTTCGGTCTGAAGGTCGGAGAGAAATGTGAGAATAATTGCGTAATATCAACCATGGATGAAAATCCCTTTGGAAAACACGTCCTACCCCCAACCATCTCCCCCACTACACGCCACCCATGGCGACGCCACTGGTGACAATAAATTTCACTGTGAAGCAACCTAGAAACTGAACCACATGCAAGCACTTTTATCATGGCCCAGAATTTTCATTTCGAAAATGTTAATTGACTAATGGCTAGACATGACGCTAAAATGCATTTCAGCCCCCTCACAACACCCGAACATAGTCGATTCTCGGGTAAAATATAATCCGCCAACCAATCAGCCATTTGTGCCTATCGGTTGACGCGAAACAAATATCTAATTACAGATGAAAATGGGAGCAAGGTTATGTTAACACTGGCGTCATGAATGATAACGAGCATGAATTCAAATACTTCAAAGACTATTGGAAAGGCATGCACTTACAACACGACACCTTCTTGTTACGATTACAAGTGTTTGCATCACAGAACTACATATAACGTAGGTGGAATTTTGACCGTTGTATATATTGAGGTTGTCGGAGGTTGGAGCTATCAGCCCAAATTCAATCATAACTTCAAGTTACAGTATATAGGCTCATGAAAAAGTAAACCAAAAAGGTCCAATCAACGGTGCATGATAAGTAACTTTACAAATTACGCAGGCCTCTAACTGGACAAGCCCGGCGTTTGGGCCACTCCTTTTGTATTTTCCAACATATTTATAGCAAACTACAGATTTAAAAATACTTTAAATTAGAACTAATAATCAATTGTTTTATTATATTTTCTAAGACGGTGTGTCGGTTTTGCGTGTTTGTCCTGAATTGACAGACTTGCCAGCTTGGCCTGTATACTCCTTGAAGGAGGTTTGCCGAGTTCCCGCAAGGGAGAATCGATCAAACAAACAAGTCGTACAAACCAACGGTAGCTTTAGTCTAACATTCTACCCACATGATTATTATTGTTGTGTTTCATCTACAAACCACTTTACAGTACATAAGATAATAATTTCGCCTAATTACAAGCGTTATTATATGTAGATTTTAAAATAATATATTGTTTTTCTTTTTTCACCCATGTATCCTACCGTTGGGTCGTTATGCAAAAATCTGGTGTTGTAGGTCCGTATTTTTGCTAAACAATGGTAGAGTCTACTTCGTACACGTGCTTGTATCATATGACATGTGATTGAGGTCACGGCTTTGGCAAGCCACTTGTGCCAAAAGTCAGTCTCTTACGCGTTCTTGGTTCTCTATCCTAATATCCTGAAATGAATTCCACCTCTTGCAAAATCACAATCAATATACCTATCATGGTTCCATATTATTAATTTAACCTGATGAGGTTTTCAGAATTGACCCAAATTACCTTTGACCTTTGTTTTAAAATCAAGAAGCTTAATCTACTAAGTACTGCCAAGTTAATATCAAGTACCGATATAAGGTTCTCTTCCAAGTTACCACCTGTTCCATTACCCTGATTTACAAGGTTTTCCCAGTATTTTACACATGTTGAACTTTCATGAATTTTAACTTCTTTTAAAATA
>JAODFY010234798.1:0-10226 GCA_027580055.1 Paracaudina chilensis | reverse complement strand
TGTTAAGGTCGTACCCAGGACCGGATGTAGTTTAAGGTCGTACCCAGGACCGGATGTAGTTTAAGGTCGTACCCAGGACCGGATGTAGTTTAAGGTCGTACTCAGGACCGATGTAGTTTAAGTTCGTACCCAGGCCCGGATGTAGTTTAAGGTCGTACCCAGGACCGGATGTAGTTTAAGGTCGTACCCAGGACCGGATGCAGTTTAAGGTCGTACTCAGGACCGATGTAGTTTAAGTTCGTACCCAGGACCGGATGTAGTTTAAGGTCGTACCCAGGACCGGATGTAGTTTAAGGTCGTACCCAGGACCGGTTGTAGTTTAAGGTCGTACCCAGGCCCGGTTGAGTTTAAGGTCGTACCCAGGACCGGATGTAGTTTAAGGTCGTACCCATTCTCATCTGCAGTTTGTATGAAGTTGTTTCTACAATGCATGGGGAGATGTGAGAGATTATCATGATGATTTCTTACATAACCTGGTATGTAAGGAACTCTCAAGGTGCCAAGGTAGGATGTTGGCATGACGAGAATTAACCCGTCATCATGACATCTTGTTTGGCACATTGAGAGCTCCGTAGGTGTGCACTACCGGCACGGTATATATCTAAATGCTATATGATTCATGCATGGTTACACAATGATCCCAAACGGTTGAACGATGTCCGTTCCGCATTCTGTAAGCATTCTACATTCTGTTGGATTAGTGTCACATAACATTCGAGCAATGACAACAATTCTGTCAGTCCAGGCTGGTATACGTTTCATTCTTCTGTAGTCCGTCTAGCAGCACGTAAAAATAAAAAAAAACATTGGTTTTTGAAAACGGCAAACGACCGATTCACGAGACTGTGAGATGTAAAGGCTTTTCAGGAAATTGAATGAAAGTTGATGCTCATCGAACCCAGCCCAAAGAATTATAGTAAAGGATTTTAAACCGGAGAATATCACGGTAGGCTTAATATTTTTGGGTTCTATTCATAGCAAAAGGTATATATGAGACTGCTGTCTCGACCATATCTCAACAATGATTTGGTGGATCAAAGGCCCAATACATCTTGCATGTTACAATAATGTTGGGTAATATAATACCCCTCAATCATGGAATCTTCAAGTTACAACAGTCAGACATCAAACTAAGCCGAGTGTATCTGCTTAATTCGTGAGCTGTTACCACCATGACCACTGTACGTTATTGTACTAGATTTGGGCACCTAGGGTCCCCTACGTACTTGCTACGTAGGCCTAAGTAATTTTTGTTCGTATTGGACAAAATCTACGTAATACACATTCCGAGCAGAAGCTAGACAGTACTTACAGTCTGAAATTGTAAAGGAAAGCAGCAACTTTAAATTACGCAAAATTAATAACATTTTTTACTACAATAATAGACCTAGGCCTAGATGTTTGTTCGGCCGATGGAAGTGTTCGCCGAAAGTATTCAATTTGTACAAACTATAGTCATTATGACGTCAGAAGAGACTTTAGGAGAATAAAATATGATCCCATTTTTTTTGTAGAAAAATATACTGTTTTTTACCAAATTATATGAAGGAATGAGTGATATTTATGAATGGGGATAAAAACGAGGGTGTGCGGTCATAAGTTTGATATAAGACTTCTGATGACGTCATCGAGGAGGGCCGCGCGGGCCGCTCAGCCTCCTTGATGACGTCATCATCGGTCTTAAAATTCGGTCTCAAATTTTTGACCTTACACCCTCGTATTTATCCCCTAAATGGAGGACATCGATGAATTTGTTGTCCCCGAAGGATCCATGTAATTTGGAAATGAAATAACACCGGAGAATGTCTCACAATGTTTAATTTGGGGATGCGGATGGAGATGAGATGACTCCGGAGAATGTCTCATCATCTATCAGTTGTGAATGTGGATGGAAATGTCTACGGATAATGGCTGAGTATGGCTCATCAACTGTTATATGTGGATGCGGATGGAGATGAGATGACACCGGAGAATGTCTCATATCTATCAGTTGTGGACGTGGATGGAGATGACTCCGGAGAATGACTCATAATCTATCAGTTGTGGATGTGGATGGAGATAGGATGATTCCGGGGAAGGTCTCATAATCTATCAGTTGTGGACGTGGATGGAGATGTCTCCGGATAATATCTCATCAACTGTTGTCAATGGAGATTTCAGTAAATGCGGACACCAGGAGAAAGATATAGCAAAATGGGGTAGGCAAGAAAGGAAAAAAAACACCGGTGAATGTCTGATGATTAAATATATCTTAATAGAATGTAATAAATTTATTTATTTGCAACCTCCACAAACAAAGAGAGGTGATGGCCACTTCTTCATTGAAGTAGGTTTATTTAAAGGTGGGGCTGCAAGTAGCAAAACCTACCAAAATATCAGATTTTCAGTTGGCTCAGTTGAACACTTTTAAAACTATTAATGAACACATCCCTGTTGTATTAACTTCAAATGCAACTATAAACACCTCAATGAGAACGTTTATTAACATGTTCATTAAATTAGGAAAATGTGTGTTCTAGGTGTCACCTGAAACTCATGTCAATTCGCTATACAGCCTATACTTGCAACCCCACCTTCAAATGAACTATGTCATCAAGTACAAATCAGCTAAAACCTGTGTGTTCGGCTAAAACCAGGACTAACATCCTAGAATGTCCTCATTAGTGTTTACTCCCTACACAATTGTAATCAATAACAAAGAGCTCGGTACATGAACTGGTGAATCTGTGAGTTTTGCCAGATCGGCAAAAACCCATATGATTTTCTTTCGGGATATAGCCACTTCCATTTTATCGTCAATTCATTTCCCTTTCTTGTATTCGCCCTCAAACTCATTACAAAAAAATAAATAAACACATCAGTATGTATCAGTTTCAATTTGGCAAGAAATTGCGTTCCACAGAAATAAAACAACCCGCCGATTGCACCTTAAAAAGTTATGCCTGATTATGTATTAACTCTTCGAAGAGAATTTGTGGATGATTAAAAAAAAGCCTAACCTGAACGGTGTTGGTTTTATTGCGCCGCAACAAACCATTCCCCGGGTCCAATGTGATCACCTCCAAAGATCATGTCGTACCATTTTACCCATAAATTACTAAGCCATAACAATCTGGAAGCTATCACCGACGTCGTAGAAATCCATTTTATTATCGATGGATCGTTTATGTAAAAAATTGCGCTTAATCAAAATCTAGTCTTTCTTACAACGCAACTTAATCATCCTGCCATTCTTTTATGCGACTCCATAAAATCATAATTTTTTGCCATAAATCTTTGTTCTTTTATATAACATGTGTTTGTTATGTATGGTGATTAAAAACATTTGTATTAGGCTATGGTTGTTTTATTGTTCAACGTTTAAAGGTATATATTGAGGTTGTGGTAACTACAAATTATAATTCTTTATTATTAATATTACTTAACTTCGAATCTCTCGAATGAACATTTCAACAATATAGTTAAAGGTAACCATCAAACTTTGAGCCGACATTTTTTTTCTTCTCTAAAGCCGCACTTGTACGATGCGGTTTTCCAATCGACTTGTCGCACGCGACAGTCGTAGCCTACGTGATAAATTGTTTCGTGTAAACACACGGTCATACTTTGTTGGATCAAACACTGCGCGTGAGCTAGATTTCACCCCGTGTCATAATAATTTGTATGTGTAGTAATAAATAACTTTTAAAAGAACGCGCGGTTTGATCCAACAAAATTTGACCGAATGTTAAGATTATTAGTCACGCGCGCGCTGTCGGGCAAAGTTTAACAAAGGCGCGATAAGTCATCGCGTGTAAATGCTTCTATTGAACCACGACGATATTTTACGCAGACTCATCGATTGCGTTACAGTTTGAAAAAATGACACGTCCGATGCGACAAGATCGCATGCGCGATATAATCGCGTGTGACAAAATCGTATGCGATATTGTGATATTTCAATCATTCATTCCATAGAGTTCATCACGTAAAAATATATATATATATATATATTCTACTACTACACTTTGCCAATCGTATCACACTCATTTGGCAGAATGTTGAGCTCAGAATCAAGATTTAAATGTTATATAGGTTCGGCGCAAATAATATGCGTCTTAAAATAATAAATGTTTCACGAAATTTGATTTTTCTGGAATTGTTAAAAATTGCAGATTTATATAAATTGCAGAGTAACACGATGAATACTTTCCTCCACGAACCGACCATTATACTATTACTGTGTATTTTATTTTCGATATCCAATGTATTTATTTCCTAATAATCTACACATTGAATATTTTGTATGCACTTGCATTACCTAGGTTTTCCTTGTCAATACGACACATCCATTGCAACATATATCCGCTTTAGACCTATGAACAATTATCTTTGTAATAATTTTAACTTGAGCGTAATTAAGTTCTTCACCTTTCTTTACGCAGTAAAAATACAGAAAATTTATTGGTGTTTCAATCTTCCTTTATTTTGTTTTAAGATATTGAATCCTTTTCTGCATTTTAAGTAAAATCACCTCAGGGGTACTGCTGATAAGTCTATTCATCCCTTTTGGCGAGGTGAAGGTGAACGAAGGCACAATGTAATCAAAACAATCACAAAAATTTGTCATTGAAAAACGATTGAAGATCAAATAATTAAAATTTGTAGTGTTTATGATGTGAAACAAACTATCTCACGTCGTATCAGTGATTTCGTAAAAAAATAAAAGCAAATACGTTTGCGGGGAATTTAATACGAAGATTTCAATCGTTCTATATGGGAAGCAACCTTTTACTTTTACAATTTAAAATTTCATAGAAATGCTACTAGTTTGGACTTTTGAGCGTCATTAAGTGAAAATTGAAAAAAATATCGATTGTACCAGAGTACCGTTTTCATTGTCAACGTAGTTGTATAACTTTTGGCAAATTGAAGGTGAACGAAAGCCCGAGGTAGTAATACAAAACGATCAAATAGTTCAGTACAAGGCTATCCAAAGACCGAAGATCCATAAGTAAAATTGTTTAGTATAGTGATAATGTGAAGCTCACTATTTAACAAGATATCACTAATATTTCATTTCCCGGATAGGCCCCCATATATGACATGCTACGGTACGACAGAGAGTGATATATCGACAATTGATTCGGGGATTCGGGTGGTCATGTTCGTGTGGCAGTTTCGTCAGATGGGAGGGAACGATCAACAACAATTTGTTGCCTCTTGAAAACGGTATATTATCCCATTTCAATTCAATAAAACTCTCAATTTAATTCTCCGGACAGGCCCCGAATTTATGACATGTTACCACAAAGAGCTATGCTAACTTCCACCATTGGAACATTCATTTGTTGTTATGTCCTTTGCAATGTTTGTATCAGCAGCTACATGTAACTTTCCACTGGGACACCTCTGTCATTGTCTGTATAGACATTAATGTGCTGAGTAGTTTAAATACTTTGGGGGTATGTCTGACATGACCTGCTCTTTCCATAACAAAGAATAATCTGTAATCGTTTAATATATATAAATCAAAGTTTTTTTGAGAAATGGATCGGAGAATCGGGAAAGCCTACTGGTGTTTAGAACACGCCAAATGTAATATCGCGAACTCTCAATTTGGCACAGTAATATTCCATCACTTTGTATTGTGTGATATTTTGTATTGATGGAAACATTTAATCTGATGTATCTGGGACAAGGTAGAAAAAACAAAGATAGATTAAATTAAATAAGGAGGATCTTTGGAAGATGAGCTTAATGTTACACGTGTTTCGTTAACTCATTTTACATTCCTTAAATATATGCCTGCTTGTAAAGGTTTTTTTTTGTCAAATTGGGTAGAACGGTAGGACTGAGTGAACAAATATTGATTAGACACGAAGTTTAAATACAATATAACTAATCAGTTAACATTGTTCGCCGCTACTTTCTTTTGTCGATCAGTCCCACGGTAAACTTCATTTGTTCTTTCCCATGGTTAGGTCGATTATAATGCGTCATACGCTTCAAACTTCCGTAAATCTTCTCAATCCTTTCCCTAAAATTAAATTCATCTGACTCGAAAATCAATTACAGAGAGAGTTTTTGACCCCACGTATATATAGCCCCAAATACTCACCTCCGGAGTTTTTTTTGTGTGTGTTGTGTGTGTTATGTAAATTTGTCCTCGAGAAAGATGCTTCCCTCATTGTTATATACGAGGTTGTTTTTTTTTTCTCACCAAAGGAAGGAATGGTTAGGCTAAATTTGTATTTCCTTGTATTAAGGATTATTTTTATCGATCCCGAGTGCGTCAATGTATTCATCCACTGGCAGAAAAACAATTAATGGTATACATCTCTCCGTACAGCGCTCGTCCCCGAGTGTAATGGAATTTTCCATCGCATGAAAAACATTGTTCACCGGACGATTCCCATGAATATTCATGTAGTTTAAAGGCATAGTGGCCTATTGTGTAACACCACCCCTTCCTAGATTCTGCGTCCCTCATAATCATTGTACATATAGAAAAAGAAGACACAATACACTGATAAGATATCCGGCGTTTATTTCATCCATACCTCTACTTATAAACGATCTTTCGTTCGTCTGTTCGAAGACTCGACCATCTGACAACGTAACCCTCTTAGTGTTCAGTGTCATGCTCATAGCCTTTGACAACGGATATGATGCACTCTGCCGGTACACTTCTTCCGGGGAACCAACGTCGAGAAGCTTTTTAGGGTTGACCATCTCTGAAACCTAGGTAACCACACATCCCAGTCCTTTCGACACTCCTGAAGACAACACACTTTCAAGAGTGCGATTAAACCGTTCAATCGTACTATCCGATTGCAGATGATAGGTAGTGGTTCTAGTTTTCGTGATCTTAAGAAGTTCGCACATTCTCTGGAACACCCTCGACTCAAACTGCCGGCCTTGATCCGAATGCAGCTCATTTGGTATGCCGAATCGACATATGAACTGCTCCACCGCTGTTATTGCCTCTTAATCGACGATGATTACTAGAACATATTTGTTGCCATTGGGTGTACAGATCATGGTCCTAAGATGTCTAGTGCGATCCCCTGCATTGGTTCTCTGATGGGATACTTTTTCTTCTTTGCTTTCGGTTTCGAAAGCGATCCCTGCTTGGTGATACAAACATCATATCGCTTGCGCCACTTTTCGATATCCCTACTCAAACCACTCCAATAGGCTTTCTCCGTTATTCTTGCAGTTGTCTTTCTTCCCATCAGATGACCAGAAAGAGGAGGCCCATGAGCTGCTTGCCACACTTCCCGTTTAAGGGAATGGGGCACGACGAATTGTAAGATCATCTTGTCATCAGAAGATGTCTCAAACTTTCTGTATAGTAATCCGTCCTCTAGCACCAAACTTTCTCATTGTGACCAATAATTTTGTAGAGTTCTACTTACTCCTGAAACCTCTTCCTAAGAAGGGCGGTTCCCCGTCTTCTTCGCTTCAATGATAGGTATGATCTCTGGATCTCCGTCCTGTAATTCTTGCAATTGTTCCATGGGTCTACCCGTCACGACCCCCCGTTCTTGAATGGTGCAACTCTTTTTCGGACTTCCATCCACAGTTACACGACGACATTCCTAGGAAACAGTTTCCACATTCTCTGATCCTTGTTTCCTAGAACGAATTTTCCTTTCTTCGTCACGTCCCTCCTCGGTCTCGCAATGGTTACAATCTTCACACGGCCTACGTGAGATGATATCTGCTGTGCACTCTCACTGGACGATGTTCCACGACAAAGTCGTATGTGCCAAGGGTTTCCAACCACCTGGCTTTGTGAGAGTTTTGCTATAGTACCCAAGTACACGTTCGTCCCCATTCTGTACTTGTGACAGCATTGCGCCTAGACCGTGGTTGCTTGTGTCTGTGTCTTCACTTATGGCATAGCCCAAGACTGGCGCAGTGGTCACATTCATCGTTCCAATGAAATCCTTTTCCCGCTTCTGCTAGTCGGTGCAAAGACTTGACGGCCGCGCTAAACCCACAAATGAATCTTCGATAATAACTGCACAAGCTCACAAAACTTTAACTTCTCGGACGTTCTTCGGCGTTGGCCATTCAGTAACCGCCTTAATCTTCTCCGGGTCTGTGTGAATACCCTCTGCACTGACCACATGGCCAAGGAAGTTCACGTTTCGTCTGAACAAGTGGAACGTCTTGGGTGACCTCTTGATTACTTCCTCTAGCCTCTGCATATGTTCTTCGAAACTCCTCTCATGCACGATGACGTCATCACGATACACGAGACAAGTTTCCAGAAGTAGCCCTCCCAAGACATGATCTATCCGGCGTTGAAAGTTTGCGGGCGCATTACACAACTCAAAGGGCATAACACGGAACTGAACGAGACCTTCGTGCGTGGTGAATACAGTCTTGGATCGTTCGTCATGATCTTTTGAGTATAATACCAGCAGTTGGGTTGGGGTACTTGGGTAAACTTGCCTGGTTAGACTTCTAATCTCATGCGCCAGTTCAGGCAAGCTCTCTTCTCTTTTACGCACGCGATTCTTCAGATGGATACTAAATATCTCCGTTTGGTGAAACGGGCTGAATCTTCGGGACAACGCTTTCACAAATGATGGACAGCCTTTGCCCGCAGTAATATGAGTAAATCACAGTAATGGCAGTTAAATGAACGGCAACAATTGCAATATATGAACAGAAATGAGAAAAATATCTGGGACGCCCTAAGATGTGATTCCTGTTCCTGAATAGATTTATAGTCTAAAAATGGGGTTAAGTTAAGCAAATGAGTAATTATTTGTGAGATTTATTGAAGGCGGCGGTGACCTTAGAACATTACTATGAGTATTATGATCAACTTAACATTCATTGTAATTGTAATTAACTGGGAATCATCAAGCAGGATTCTGATTGCCAAGAATGGTGTTTTGCTAATTTGATGTATACCGAACGGGTCTGGAAATACTTTGTCATATCTGGAAATCCGCCCAAAAAGACTTTGTACGTTTTTCACCACTTTCCAGAAATGACAAAGTATTTCCGACTGCGTTTTCGGCTACTATGCACTTAATGAACATTTAAACACGCGATCGTCTTTATTCATATATAAATATATACTGTGTGAATGTCACTGAATGTCGAAGTTTTACATATCCACAAAGATCAAAGTTATAGTTACGTATCATATTAATTATTGAAATGCTTTCGCATTTCACAGGCGTTTATCTTTACAATGTGTCGCGTTTATGCGTGGTATATTAAGTTAATGATGAAAAGGTGGCGATAAAATGATATTATGATGTCCATAGAATTCATTAAAAAGGGGACAATAAGGAGACACGTTGATGACGTTAGTAACTGGCGTACGTGACACGTACCGTAGGGGTGAATTAGCAATGAATTTAGTGAATTTTGACAACTAACTATTTGTGTGCCTTGACGTCACTTACGCTTCGAAGTGAGAGTAACTACAAAACTACTGCTTTGATGTGAGAATAACTATAACAAACATTAATCTTTCATTTTATATCAGCTACAAAAATCACATTTGATGTGTAACCCGAACTATTGATACAAATGTTATACCTGTACTCAACCACATTAACATCACATGAAGATTAATGCAGCAGTAAGAGAGAGTTTAAGTGTGTCCATCTTATGAAGATTAATGAACGCAGATTAATTCATCTTTTTTATCTTCCAATAATAAATAAACGTATTATATGTGTACTTAAAATGCTACACATGTGTTATTTCAACAAACAAAAGATAAAATATCACGTTTTGCGTGTAACCTGAACTATACAAACAATGCCATACTCAACAACAGAAGCATGGATAATTAAAGCGAAGCCGGTAGCAGGGAAAATTTCGTTTAAAAAAATACTGGAAAACTATGTTAACCTGTAGAATTAGTTTAATAAAAACATGCACGACAACAATGTAGATGCTCAAAATAAAAAAGTAACACCCAAAACGATCGCGAATATTCAGATTGTAGGATTTTTAATGAACGCACATTTTCCATAAGTTTTCAAATAAAACAAAAATTGTGTAATTACAATTGATTTATACGTTGTTTTTTTGTTATTAATTTATGCTGAATTCTTGTCTACCTCCGTTTTGATAAACTCAAACTCATATGTATACAAACGCATCTCCAACAATTTTCATCGTGGGGCATATACTCGCAGAAAGCGTAATCATTTCCTCTCTTTTTTTTTTTTTTTTTTTTTTTTTTTTTTTTGGGGGGGGGTGTA
>JAODFY010234787.1:0-10226 GCA_027580055.1 Paracaudina chilensis | reverse complement strand
CCCCCCCCCCAAAAAAAAAAAAAAAAAACAGCCTCCACACTGATATGGAACAAGATATCTGATATGGAACAAGATATCTGATATGGAACAAGATATTTGGATATCGATGGTTCGCTCTACATTTCATTTTTTGGCAGGAGAGTGAGAATGACTCATGTCCTAACCGGAAATTGAAATGCAAAAATTTGCAAGCAAATGTACAAATTTGCAAGCAGAAAAGTCACTCCTAGTTCATTAATGGTTGATTGACAATCTCAAATATACTGCAGGTAGGAATTTAGGTTTATATAGAACATGTACTTAGGGTAATATATTGTTTTATGTGTATATTTGTTTCAAAGGAAAAACACTATGTAATGAGTTTGTTACCATGGTAATGATTAACTATTGTATTGAAACAATAGCTCTTAATAATGGTGCTGATATGAAAACATGGTATATACAATACATTATATATACAATATAATACATACAATGCAGATATATATATATATATGTTAATGTATATATATATATATATATACATATACATACATATATATACATATATATATATATATATAAACATATATACATATACATACATATATAAACATATATGCAAGATCATACATGATACATACACATGAACAACATCCCTTAATTTTGTCCTGTAGTACAATTCCCAATTTCTGTCGGCAGGTTTCAGTGTTTAAATTACAGCGGAATTTTGTTTTCCAATGAACCCTTTGCCATCAAATGTTTTTTTTTTCTCTTGATGACGACCACTACCATCATCTTTCTCTACTTTTCACAATTTGTTGGCAAAAAGCCAAAAAAGAAATTGACACGGCATATTAAAGGTACCGTCGGAGGAATACATTGGACTAAAATTTGCCAGATTACCACATAAATTTCGTCTAGTTGATTTGCCATCTGGGATTACGTAAATGTTTGTCGCCTATTTTAAAAAAAGCTATGTATTATTTTAATGGAGGTTAACTAGCATAATGTTTATAGTTTGTCGCTGAACCAGAGGCTCATAAAGTGTGATTATAAGATGAAGTTATCGCTAATTTGCAAAATGAGTAGTGTTTAATTGCTTCACGTGACAAACTATGTCATTACAGAATATTTGTTTTCTTTCCTTTGTTGATCTTGGATGAACTTTGACCTTGACCAAAATTCCAGTGACATTGCAAAAAGGGGAAAGAGGGGTGGCACAACATTTTAGGGGCAGGGGAATTTTTTCTTATTTGGGGTGGGGGGCACAAACAATTTTGAGGGGAACGTGCCACTATGCTCACTACCCCCCACCCGCCTTGGCAGAGCCACTGTCAAAAGTTCTTATACAATGGGAAACCAACATACCAAGAATGAACTTAGTAACAGGCTTTGTTTATTGTATAAAAACTTAGTCAAATCAAGTACACTTGGAACTATATTTATAATGAAAATCATCTGAGATTTTCTATTCTAACAGTACAGAATTTTTCATTTCATTTAAAGTTGCATAATGTCTAATTTTTATTGATCACATTGCCTTTAACCCACATTGCTTTATCATTAAACTACCTCTTTAATGTTTCATGCCAACATAAGGATGTTTAGTTACATCGGAGTTCTGATAAAGCGTCATTTATTTATTATTGTTTTGATTACGGGAAATGGTTAAACTGCACTTTGCATAAATGTTTGATCATGGAGCGTCCTTTGTTCGAATATGCTTGTTTTATCTATTGTATTGTATAATGATCAGACGGAGTTATCAATCTTTGGTTGCAGCAAGTTGTTCACAGTTGCAACAATTGAGGGGTGGGGTGCATAGCCAAGTGAAGGGGGCTTGGCTTCCCTCTTTTTTTTTTTTTTACCAGACCTCCCCCAAAATTGAAGGGAAAGCCAGATTGCAAAGATATTTCGCTATTAACATATTTAATCTCGGGAATGGGTTCACCAAAAGTCACCTGGTTCGGGTATTTATTAGTGACCTACTTACCTCATATAACAATGCATAATCTCAGCTGATTGTGATTTACATTTGGCATATTTCTAGCACAGCAATATGTCGTCGTTCCTATTTCAGCCTCCCAGCTGGAAGCTAAGTGAGAAGTAAGAGTGCATGTGCTAAGGGGTTGTTAGATCAGGGAGAGATATATATCAGGGAGAGATACATGTATGGTAAATTATTTTCATATGAAGGCCAAAACAGGAGTGACAAGGAGATGTTGTTTCAAATTAATTTGTGAGATAATTATGTCACGCAAAAACCCAAATCAGGTTTAGGTGGTAGGTACAATCGGTGAGTATTATACACAATTTGGTAGAAAATTTGGGTGGTTATATGAAGCAAGTACATTGCTTATTTAATTAGATTAAATACTTGGTTCTCACCTTATCGGTCGATGATCATATTACAGTTAGGCTACAATCGGTGAGTATTATACAGAATTTGGTAGAAAATTTGGGTGGTTATATGAGGCAAGTATATTGCTTAATAAATTCCCAGGATTCTGGTGAATTTATAGCATGTACTGTACTTACCTTATATAACAATGCACCAGATTAGCACCGACTCATGAAGAGGTGGGTCGGGAACCCTATTTCTAGAAAGGACTGACCTAGCGAAGGTTGCATCAGGGGTAATTGTGTCTGTCAATAGCATGAAATGAAGGTGGAAGGGGTCTTCCATGCCACTGCCTTCATGATTTCATCAAAAGGAATTCTGTTGAACCAGGCTTTGGAGGTAGCATGGCCCCTAATGTCGATGGGCTCGCATGACCCTCTCTTCTGGTTCGTTATGAGGGCGGATTAGATTCATGCACCATGTTCCCTTTGATGCTGGTGTGTAAGGACAACTTAGGAGTAAGAAGAATTTAGCATGGTTTTTGGTCGGTTTGGTCTTCTGCAGGTATACCAGTCATTTCAGGACTCTTCCTGGCATGTGCAGCATTTTCTGTCCACTCGAAAAGTTGCAAATGGAGTCCAAGACTGGCAGACAAATTTCTGGTGGGGTGGAGAAACTGAATTTTCACCAAGAAGGAGGGGATCGGGAAGAAGTCTAGCATTCTTTTGGGTTGAACCTAAGGAAACCCGGCTTTTTAGTATGTAGGCCAAAACAGGAATGACAAGGCCATGTTGGTCAAAATTGTGAGATAAATATGTCGCTTAAAAACCCAAATCAGGTGAGTAGATTAAATATTTGGTTCTCACCTTAAGAACAATTATCTGTGTCGATCCTGTGGCCAACTCCAAGTAGCATCGTCTTGGTCGATGATCATATCACAGTTTATAGTTGGTAGGTACAATCAATCGGTGAGTATTAGACAGATTTGGTAGAAAATTTTGGAGGTTATATGAAGTACATTGCGTAATAAATTCCCAGAGTTTTGATCAATTTGTTTTGATCTACTAAGATTATGTTGGCTTTGCATTCTCGGAGGATCAGGCACTATGGTGGGAAGGCGTAAAGGTATAGTCCTGCTCATGGGAAGGCAAAAGCATTGATCTTCCACGCTTTTTCATGGAATCGTCTGGAACAGAAAGTCAGGAGGTGGCGTTCTCTGCACATTTGCAAATAGGTCTATAGACAGTCTCCTGAAAAGTTTGAACAGGTAGTCACTCAAGTTTTGTTTAGGGTCCATTCTGTGCTTTTCAGCATTGCTCTGGAAATGGCATCTGCCTCTACATTCTCCTTGCCCACTAGGTGGTAAGCCCTGAGAATGATAGGAAGTGCTGTAGAAGTTCCCAGCAATCCATGAAGGCGTATGTCGTGACTATTACAAATTCTCGGAAGCATTTGCCTATCCTTACGTTGGCTTGGCACGTCCACCAGGATCAGATGTTATAGGGCGCACATAGTAGATGCCACTCATTACGACTAACATATATATGCCTAATATGAACTCAATTGAAGTTTCCTTAGATATGTTACAATGTGTTCAGTATTTGACCTCTGGTGACCTCACATGACCTTTGAACCCTACTTAAAAATAATACGGAACATCTACTAACTATGACTAATATATATGCCAAATATGAGCCCAATTGATGTTTCCCTTGAAAATTGGCAGTTTTTTTGGCTATTTGACCTCTCATGACCTCAGATGACCTTTGCCCCCTACCAATAACAATAGGGATCATCTGTTACCATGACTTACATATATACCAAGTATGAACTCAATTGAATTTTCCCTAGTCAAGCTATGGTGTTTACAAGGTTTTCATCTTTTGACCTCTGCTGACCTCAGATGAACTTTGACCTCCACTAAAAACAATAGGGAACATCTACTCACTATGGGTAATCCACCACCCAAGTATGACCCATGTCTGACCTTGCGTCTTCCACTTATCATGTTTACAAGAAGTGTCACAGACATGTAAACACACACATACACACACACATACACACATGCATGACTGCATAGATTCCTTTTGCCTCCGGCAAGGAATCAACAATGCTAATTGCCAGCAAAACAAAGACAAGACTAAAGAACTAACTCAAGGGGCAGAAAAAGGCACAATTTAGGAGGAATCTGAGAGGTTAAAAAGATGACACAAAACAGAGGAATAACATAAATATCCTCATACCATGGAATTGTTGACAAAACTCAAATTGTGTGGTACAAAGTCTGATTACTAAAAGATTGTTGCAATGAAGCTTCAAGACAAGTTCTAAATCAAACATCAACTTCATCTTTGACAGGTTAGTCCCCCAAAGTGCCCATATTTGTCAATTTTTACTCATTATTTTTTCCTCAAAATATTGCTCAGCCTGGTATGCCACTCTGCTAGCTTACCAGGTTAATTACTGTCAATCAACCAGTAGTTTAGGTTTCACACATTGTCTTTGTGTCTTTGTGTTTTTTGGAGGGGGTGTTCTATTGTCTGATAAATACAATTCTCAATCTTATCAAAATAAAATATGTGGAGACTGCTATATCATTCCTAGGGGAAATATGCCAGATGTGAAATCTCATACAGAGATCCATAACATACTGCTGCAGTTGAATTAGTATTTCCACAGTCTTATCAGTTTAGTATTTTTTTTTGTCTGCTGGTTATGACTCATTAATATTTCCTTGTGCAAATATGATATGCAAAACAACCTTTGCCTGTGTCACATCAAAAAGCAAATAATTTAATACAAACCACTGTGCCTCGATCGAAAGAGAAAAATCTGGACATTGAACCCGACCGAGTCGGTTTCAATATGTAATGCTGAGCAATGTTGGAGACTGGTAGTTTGACGAATCTAAATTGATTACATAGATGGATCTTCCCACAAGAGCATTTTACCCATCAATAATTTGAGTGATACATGATATCAGAGGCTATTGTAACAGGAAGTCACATCATGTTGTCTCGTGAAAATATGCTCCCTATTCATTCTTAGTAAGGGTATGTAATTTGCTTCCTGAGTACCCAGCTGGAAAAGAAGTTGCTAAAAGGTTTATTGTGGGTGAAATCTGATAAGACTTATTTATTATGACCTAGCTAAATTGCCTGCACACGAACACATTGGGTGGAATGGTAGCTAAGTCTGTAGAGCGCCGCTTGAAGTATGGATCTTGGATTAAAATGTAAACAAATTCTCTGTTGACGTTACAATTGTTAATAATGGCGGCGATCCACTTCAGGTTTGGCATGGCTGCTGTGAACAGTGGTAGCAGACCAGATACATCCACCTGATGGACATTAGTACTGGAAAGCAGATACACATAGGGACAACTGCTGACCAAGGATTAAAATAACCGCTATGTCACACAGGGACGTTAAAATAACCGCCCGCTGTATCACACAGGGACGTTAAAATGACAGCCCGCTGTATCACACAGGGACGTTAAAATGACCAACCACTGAAGGATGGGCCTGCCTCGTCATTTTTATGGTCCAGAAGAGAATGCTGGGGAGCCATGGAGGAGACCGGGCTATCCCCAGAACAGTCATTTATATGACAACCAGTGTCTTTCCTCACCCTTAATCTACTGAATTAAAAACTAAACATCTTTGGTCCCTAACATTTGAAGCAAAATTCAAAGCCTGGAATAGGAAAATGTTTGATTTCATGATTTTGCAGTAATGTGCTGTATTATCACCAGTGCTTATATATGACTTTGATATGCATTAACTTACCGTTTGTAGCTTTAACTGTAGGTCTGTCATATATGGTTTGAATTCTGTTGAGACTTCATGACCTGCAATGAAGATTTGATGTGTAATTGATATAATATCTTGTGTCTTGACTTGAATGCTCACCATAATAAGACCCACATATAAATAATAAACACAATAAAGAGAAAAGGTCAACAATAAGTTAAAAGGAGATATATGACAATGTAAACCAGAAAACCAAAAGGTTTAATGGTTCCGATGCCGCTGATGAGATTTTATGAAATAATTGAAGCAGAAATTTTTATTGTAACATGTCGTTGCTGAGATATCATGTTTATGAGCAAGCCGTCACATCACACACACACAAATACACACCCACACACGCCAACTTGATCGCATAGGTTACTCGGCCTTCGGCATCATAACCAAAAACACATATACAACAAACACAATATTATATACACAGATGATAAAATAGTACACAACATTTAGTGGTTTGCAATGCCATAAAACTGGCATTTATGGTATTTATTATTGTTATGGATGTTATGTCATAAGATGATCCAACAGCTGCTGTAAAATTGTAAATATATGTTAGGACCAACCCATTACTTAATGTCATGAGAATGTGTTTACGAACAGTGTCATACACCTAAACATGCAATAACACACATTCCCATATACATACGGAAACAAACAGTGAATACAATTCAGGATGTACATTTTCCTGGAATGTTAAAGGGCAATATTGTCTTTGAAAAAGCATTTGAGCCCAAACTAGAACAGTACATCAGACCTATAAATTCACGTGCCTGATGCAGATCCCTACCAGTCGAGCAGGAACTTTGCAATATCCTCACTTTTTCTTTTTGGTTCCAGGCGAAGCCCTGGAACCATAGTTGTGGGTGACAAGTTTGACCCGTTTCTGAACCCAATATGAGCCTAACTCCTCAAAGCAATTGGCCTGCAAAATTAATACAATTAGGACAAGACTCCCACAATGAATTGGTAATATTTAGAATCATTGTTCATTTTAGTAAAAAATAATACTTAAAAGTTTAAAATTAATAATAATTTAAGCCTATTGAAACAGTGTTACGACACAATGCACCTTTTGTAAAAGTAGGTACAAATAGCCAAAACTTCAAAGAACTTGAACTGATTGGCTTCAAATATCACAAATCATTTTGAATTAACCTCCCATACATGGATGTGTAGTAGGGAGGTGATCAATGTTCATTTAAGTAGAATCTAGGCAAAAAAAATGTTTAAAAAGTTGAAATGATTTATAATCTAATTGACACATTGCTACGATGCAATTGCACATTTTGTAAAAGGTTCACATTATTTGAACCATTTGACTCAACATTTGCACATAAAACTTAATGCATAGTTAATGGGAAAGTGGGTTGTGGGTCAGGATGGGGGCCGACGGTGGGGTGTATGTAGGCAAGTTGGAGAATAAAAAGCCAAGTGGGTCAACCACTGATTATGTTAAGGGTTCAATGAGAACTAAATGTAAAATGAGGAGGAACATAAGAGAAATTGTTTTATTGTTTTTTAAATATTTCACAAGACTCCCACACATCAATTGGTTTTAGCCACACAGCCTGGAACCACTCATAGTTTCCCTTTGATTTTATTATGCTGTTAAATGCCTGCCCTTATGCAATACGACTATACAGTATACGTATACAACAGTGTAAACCAATGGTGGTGATTTTATGAAGCGATGGAGCGATTGTAAACTCAACTTTTGACTGCAGTATCACTCCATATTTGGATAGCAGGTCAGGTAGAGTTGTGCATAGATGAATATTATCTTTGTATCACACAGAAAAAATGCATTTGCATTTTGAAATGCATTTTGTATAAAATCACCCAATCCCAAAAATTATATAATGCATGATATTACTTCTCGAGACAACAAATCGAGAACTAATCTTGTAGTCTTGTTAACCTAAATTATCATGTATGATATTACTTCTTGAGACAAGAAGAAAGTAATTGTCCATAGGTAATAGGTGATAAAATGTACACATTTCTAATGAAAACCACAATGTTGGTAGTATCTTTTACAGCCATTCTTTCATATGAGGTGGGTAACTTATTTATATTGAAATCATAAATCTCATTCATTTTCCTTTCATCAAAGAATATATTGTCCTTTAACAACATTTTCTCAGTTGGGAGTCAAAAATATATTATTACTCATACCATACTTTATGTTTCATGCATGTCTTTATTTTATTTTTTTTACGATGACTTATAGCAGTTGTAGTTAACACAAATGTGATGAGGCTATAAATATAAAATCCCCATTGACATGGAAATGTATTCCACTGTGAATTGTGGGCCATCAATAACATATTTTTGATGGGCTACAACCTGTGATAGTGATTCAGTGAAAAAAGAGGTATTGCCAACTGTTGTGCTTCTCTCTTGTTTTGTTTGAATCATATTAAAAAGTGTTGATAGGTTAGTTAAAATTATTCATCTACCTTGATAGTGACATGTAATACTGAATGATGTGGCAAGATAAATTATGAATGTGAATTTAGGATGATGGTATACAAACCTTGGTGATAAAAGGTAAGCCAGCTGTACATAAACCCAAGAAGCTGTTGAAATAAAAATAAAAAATAAACCACTCAAAATAATGAACTACTCAATTTGAAAAGTTTCTTATTTCTTTTTATTATTTTGCTTAGCTTAGAGTAGTAGTGTTAAGCACCCAATCCTCCTCAAGGGTATATCATGCAGGATATTACTTCTCAAGACAGAAAAATCCACAACAAATTTAGTAGTCTCACTAACTTTATGATGTAGGATATTACTTCTCGACACAAGAAGAAAGTAATTGTCCGTGGATAGCTCATGAATAAAACATTGAGATCTTTGCACTGTATTCTTCACACATTTATCTTCACAACAATATCAATTCCAAACAGTTTGCATTGCAGAGACATTTCTGTTGGTGGCTCAAAAAGGTGAAAATTATCCCAACGACGTCAGTGACAGAACATCACACCTCTGAGTGTATAAAATTACTGTTTGGTTCTAATAAATGAACATCATTTCATTGACAACTTGTCCAAACCCAGGGGCACAGAACCAGGGGGAACAGAACCAGGGGGCACAGAACCAAGGAACACAGAACCAGGGGGCACAGAACCAGGGGGCAGAGAACCAGGGGGAACAGAACCAGGGGGAACAGAACCAAGGAACACAGAATCAGGGGCACAGAATCAGGGGCACAGAATCAGGGGCACAGAATCAGGGGCACAGAACCAAGGAACACAGAATCAGTGGCACAGAACCAAGTGGAACAGAACCAAGTGGAACAGAACCAGGGGGCACAGAACCAGGGGGCACAGAACCAGGGGGCACAGAACCAAGGAACACAGAACCAGGGGGCAAAGAACCAAGGAACACAGAACCAGGGGGCAAAGAACCTGGTCTGAATATCAAAATAAATGTCAATGATTCCTGATCCTTCCCATGCTTTACTCATCAAGGTTTATTTTTAACTCTGTGGAATTTACCATTCATTATTAATCAAATTGGTCAATGATTGCACGTAGGGGGAAATTCTATTTTGAAACACTTTCGCAATGCTTAACAAATGCGTAAGCCATGGCCAGTTGCATTTTTTCAATCGACAATGTATTGCAGGATGCACATGATTAACTCTCACATAAACTCAGGTTTCAAACACCTTGTGCAGCGACTAAAAATTGTCTGCAATGATTTGCTTGGTTTAAGTATTTCTGCACCTTCTGGAAAATCACATTTTCAATACCATTTGAAACCAAAGATTATGAAGCAGATTTTGAGGTCAATTAACTTTTATTAAGCAACTTGGCATCCTACCCCACTTCTGTCATTTAATTAATTCCCCACCTGTGATCACCCCCTTAATCATTGGGATATGAGGGAGGGGGGCATAGCAATACACTTCTCTGGCAGCATATTATCATGTGAAAACACCCCTTCTACTATCACATGCACACACTTAAATATTACATAACCCATATTAACAGCTACATGCCATCCCTCCCCCTTTAAGTCATTGTAAATAGATTGATAGAAAATTTCAAAATAAACTTGGACAAATATTATAGAACATTACAAAT
>JAODFY010234776.1:0-10226 GCA_027580055.1 Paracaudina chilensis | reverse complement strand
GATGCAACAACTGAGCTTGTCTTGGTGAATGGTAGAGGTTGCTTGGAATCAATGCTCTTTTAAGCAAGTGATGGACAAAGAGTTCCACCAAAAGCAGATAAACTATTCCACTCTAACAGACAAGACTTAAGTTAACCCTGACCCAGCTGTCTCCGAACAGCAAACAAACATTGCCTTTTAATTGCATCCACCAGAAACTGAACTGGACAAAGAGTCATAAAAATAATTAAACACCGCATGCAATCACAACACCTAATGATGGCTGGGCCTATAAACATGTTTAAATCCCTAATTCCATGAAACCTACCTGGGCAACACACCACTCTGACAGATCTGGACATAGGTGTAAATTAAGCAATTCATCCATGGATTTGGATATACACAACAACAACATGTCAACAAAAGGCAACAGGATGTGGGGCAGGCCTCTAATCCTCCACACACAAACATGACAACGAAAGGCATAAATTGGAAAGATACACTGGGCAAGTTCCCTGACCATGTGAAACATGGCTGTATACAGAAAACAAATTTAAGATAATATACAAGAGGGGAATACAATAGGCTGGGGAACTATACAAGGGACTAAGACACTATAGCAACTTCCTAATGTGTAAAATTAGGGGGTGCTACACTCTCCCCTCCTAAAATCTGGTCGTTCTTGACCAGCTCCTCGCTAGTCAAAATACTGACCTATTCCCTGCTATGAGCGTCTGTAACATGTTTGCAGACTGCTCCATCAACCTCATCTGCTGTTGTACCAAACATGTCATAGCACAAGGGTCTACAGACCTGGCTTCCAGCTGATTGCTTGTAGACCATGTTGCTGGTTTAACTAGCTGGTCATAACCGAATGGTACTGTCTGCTTCTTACTCCTCAAAGAAGTTCTTGGCTGTGGGACTGGGCGCCCAGCTAATACTGGTGGAACAATCTGGTGCTGCACTGGTGGTGCAACTGGTGGTTCCACATCTTCTTCAGGCTTCTCGACATCTGCTGGGGCAACCACAGGTTCTTGCTCTTAATCTTCGCTATCACTTACGTCACGCTGGATGACGTCAACGGGTCGAACCACATCTCTCGGTTCTTCCAACTGCTGGGGTACTTCAGTCTCACAGGCAGCTGGTGTCACAGGAATTGGGGTAAAGTCCATCTCCAAGAAGTATGTGGGCTTATCATCACATTCTGATTCTGAATCAGATGGCGCTGACAGTGGGACATGTTTCTGAGATCGGGTTCTCCTCGGGCGGGGTGTGGGTCTATTCTGCTGAGCAGGAGCTGGGACATGCGCCGGGTCAAACCTACAAGGTAGCAGCATATTCCTATGAAGGGTACGCAAGGGACCATCACAGCCCTCAGGTCTTACCTCAAACACAGGAAGATTATCTCCATACCTTCTGACCACTACATGCACAGCATCCTCCCATCTGTTAGCCAACTTCCGACCTCCACGCAGCCGAACGTTCCTAACTAGAACTCTGTCACCGGGTTGAAGCACCAATTCTCGTACACGGGCATTATATGTGCGCTCGTTCGCAGCAGCCCTGTTGTCTGCTCGATGACTCGCCAGCTCATGAGCCTTCTGAAGCCTTTCCTTCAGCATTTCTGCATACCGCTGGTGAGTCACTGGACCTTCAGATTGGGGGGCTACACCCAACCTCAAATCGATTGGTAGCCTGGGCTCCCGACCAAACATAAGCAAATAGGGAGACATACCTGTGGACTCATTTCTGGTACAATTGTATGCGTGTACAAGAGGGGCGATATGTGATCTCCAATTTTCCTTCTTCTTGTCATCTAGAGTCCCAAGCAAATTCAGCAACGTCTGGTTAAATCGCTCGCACTGCCCATTTCCCTGTGGGTGATAAGGCGTTGTCCGCGATTTCCTTATGTTTAGCAGGTCACAAAGCTCTTTGATTACACGGGATTCAAAGTCCCGACCCTGATCTGAGTGAAGCCTCTCTGGAAAGCCATAATGCACAAAGACATTTTCCCATAGAGCTTTGGCAACAGTGGTTGCCTTCTGATCACGTGTAGGTATAGCAAAAGCATACCGGGTGAAGTGATCAGTTAACACCAAAACATTCCTGGTATCCTTAGAGTCTGGTTCGATCTTCAAGAAATCCATGCATAGCAACTCCAAGGGCCTGGTGCTTCTAATCGATACCAGTGGGGCTGCATTTATAGCCCTAGCCTTCCTTCGGATGCACCGCTCACACACCTGGCACTTTTTCGCCACATCTGCACTCATCTTTGGCCAAAAGAACCGTCCTCTGACAAGGTCAAGAGTCCGGTCTGCACTGGGGTGTCCGACATCGTCATGGAGGCCCTTCATTGCTTCTGTACGGTACCTAAATGGCAGAACAAGCTGAGCTTTCTTACACTTACTTGTTGGGTCCTCAACTTGTCGGTAGAGTATATTCTTCCGTATGACAAGCTTACTCCATTGTCTCAGCAACAGTTTGGTCTCCAGGGGAAGTCTAGCACATTCTCTCCTATCTGGTCTTGCCTTCTTCAGGATATACTCCTTAACTCTCCTGATGTGAGTATCTTCATCCTGGTATTGAGCCCACTCAGTTGGTTCAACACCCGGCAACGACCCTTGACCCGCAGTAACGGACATTGAAAAATGGTCTGGTACTGCTTCGGGAGAGTCACACACCATCTCTACTAGGGCAACCTCAGAATCTGTGTTTGAGTTCCCGTCATTGTCACAGTTTTCAGCCGAGCATACTGCAGCTACAACTTGTTGGGGGATTCTCTCCATCTGCACGCTACAGTAGAGATGATTCACCGACGCTGCAGTGTATGGCTGCAGGGGCTGGTTGAGAAACCGCTCCCTCATCTTATCAGCCTGCAACTGGAACTCAATGTATTCATCGTCATCTGGCGGTGGTGCTTGAGGTCTCCTAGAAAGTCCATCAGCGTCTTGGTTGTTCTTCCCCGGCTTGTACTTTATGTCAAAGTCGAAGGTAGCCAAGGCAGCCAACCATCGATGACCAGTGGCATCAAGCTTAGCACTGGTTAGGACATAAGTCAGGGGGTTGTTGTCAGTTAAAACAGTGAAATGGGTACCATACAGATAATCAGTAAACTTATCCGTGATAGCCCATTTCATGGCCAAAAACTCCAACTTATGCGCAGGATAATTTGCTTCACTCTTTGAAAGTCCACGACTGGCATATGCAACTGGCTTCAACTTACCATCATCCTGCTGGTATAACGCAGCTCCAAGTCCATTGGTACTGGCATCGGTGTGAAGTATGAATGGAGCATCGTGGTCTGCAAACTTCAAGGTAGGAGCAGTTGTTAACCTCTTAACAAGCGTATCAAATGCCAACTGACACTCTGAGCTCCACTTGTCACCAAAAGGAGTGTCAGGACTGGGACGCAGCCCTGCAACACCTTTAGTGGCTTTAGAGCCATGGTACTTACCTTTTCCACGCTTCCTAACAGGTTCATATAATTGGCTCAAGTCATTCAAAGGTTTAGCTATCCTACTATAGTGCTGAATAAAACGACGATAGTAGCCAGCAAATCCCAGAAATGACTTCAGCTCCCGCACATTCTGGGGTCTCGGCCAGGTGGTCACTGCAGTAATCTTATCTGGATCCGTGTGAACACCTTCAGCAGAGATCACGTGGCCAAGGCACTTCACAGAAGGCCTGACAAACTGGCACTTTTCAGGGTTCAGTTTCAAACCAAACTCTTCCAATTTTGTCAGCACATTATCCAGTTTTTCCATGTGCTCCTCTAAAGTACTGGAAAAAACTAGGAGGTCATCTAAATATACTAAAACATCTGAAAAGGCCATGCAACCCATACACTTTTCCATGAGCCGCTGGAAAGTGGCAGGGGCATTGCATATCCCTTGTGGCATACGATTAAACTCGTAAAACCCCAGGGGGCACCAAAAAGCTGTCTTCTGTTTGTCTTCTTCCTCCATCTCTATCTGGTAATACCCAGATTTCAAGTCCAGACATGAAAACCAAGCTGCCCCTGATAGAGAATGGAGGGTATCTTCAATCTTCGGTATATTGTACTGGTCACGTACCGTTCGGGCATTAAGGAGGCGATAGTCGACCGTAAGGCGAATGTCGTTGTTCTTCTTCCTCACCAGGACTATTGGGGATGCATAAGGGCTGGCTGACTCTCGGATGACGCCTTTCGCCAACAAGTCTTGTATGTGCCTCCGCGCATCCTCAAAGTCAGCAGGTGGAATCCTCCTACTCTTCTGCCGAAACGGGGTATCATCACTGAGTCGGATGCGATGACGAACCGATGAAGTGCAGCCTATGTCCAAATCATCTGCAGCAAAAGCTCCTTTGTGTTTGCTAAGTACAGCAGATATTTGGTCCTTCCATTCAGCAGTTATTGGGGACTCATCAAGGCTGAACAACGCTGGCTCTCTCAAATCTACCTGGTGGCTCATGGTGGAAATACCACTTCCTTCATCCTGCCTCGTGATCTGTGTAACAGCATTTGGTAGAAATACTTGCCCAATTAAATGTCTTCTACCCAATCGGATATCCTTTCCAAGATGGTTCTGGACCTTTACTCTGACCTTAACATAGCGGTCATTGGTTAAGGTGACTAGGCAAGGAAGCAAACTGAGCCCACCAGCTAGTGAGGGATGACCTTCAACAAGAACTTGGGTCTCTGTCCCAAGTGGGTTCTTCATCCCACAATAGATATCAATGGCATGATGCGCTGGTACCACTATGGCCTCTTGTAACTCCAATTGCCCCATGTAACCATCTTTTCCACACTTGGCCAATATGGCCGCCATACTATATGCTCTGGACCATAAGTGGCTTACCTTGAGCTTCCTAATGAAGTTCCTACCACCTCTCCGGCGACAATCTTGCAATAACGTCTGCAATAACGCAGTATTTGTCCCAATTAGTAGGGGTAACCGTGCATTTGAATGGTTATCAGGTAGGACAAGTGCTAAAGTACTAACCCTGCGACTTGTCCCTGCATCACCCTGTGAAGGGGTAATGTTAACCTGAATATACCCCAGGTACGGGACAATATTCCCGCTTGCACCAGTCAGGCCAAGCTCACTTAAAGGGTGCAGCTTCCTGTGGGGTAAATGCCTATGGTAGAAAGACTGTGAGACACAAGTCACTTGTGAACCAGTGTCCAACAAGGCCTCACACCGCTGACCATCCAACAACACTATCGTAGTTGGTGCATCCCCAACCAATCCAGAGGGAATATCACCCCTCATACCACTACTACTTGAAGATGCACTCTGATTGTGGGACATTGACTCTACTGTCTGGGCACCCAGCTGCCCCTCTGCTGGTGCCCTCCTTCGTTTCCCGACAGCCTTTGAGTCTTCTCTAAGAGACTACGTTGAACCAACTCTGGATTTGGGGGGTTCCTGCAATCTCTAACCATGTGACCAGGCTGTCCACAATTAAAGCAGATGAATGAACCTTTGGTAGGTCGCTTATTGGGGGACCTAACATCATTCCTGCCCTTCAACTGAGTCAACTCCTTTCTCAGCTCTTCCAACTCTGCCAATAATTTAGCTGGGTCTGGGACAAGGGGTACACTAGGGGGGACAACATTTACAGGGAAAGGAGCCTGTAAAGCTGCCATCTGAGCCTTGAGAGAGGTAAGCTCCCTCTTCAGCTCTGGGCTTGGGGTAACAACTTGCACAGGGGAAGTGGCCTGTACAGCTGCTAACTGGGCCTTGAGGGAGGCGATCTCATTCTTCAATTTTGGACTGGAATTGTCCTCTGCCTCCACCAAGTTCACCTGAGCCCTTTTCGCATGCTTACTATGTTGGCGTCGAGATGCACGTGAGGCCTCTGCAGCCTCCTCGACCCGCACTTCCTGCAGAAGAGCCACAAAACCCGGGGGATTAGATTTTCTCTGGCGCAGCTGTAGAGTCCCCATAAGGCCATTGTCAAAAACACAACCCCTTATGAATTGACTTAAACGAAGCCTATCAGCATCCTCTGGGTCAACTTCCCCAAACTGAATTGCCTGGTCAAGGCATCCTTCCAGTCTGTTGAGGTATGCTGAAGGCTTCTCCCCATACTCTTGGAATGTCTCCCGAAAAAGGGTGAACAGGTCCTCCCCTCCACAGGCCACTCCAAAAGCATGGGTCAGCTGCTCTAACAACGTGCACGTCGATACCTCAGGCCCCAACTCTCGAACCGCCTTACGAAAAAAGGTCAGAGCAGGGGGCATAAGACACTCAGCAAGTCTGGATCTCTTCTCCCCATCAGAGAAGGGAGCTTCCTGCACCATTTGGTCAGCATGCTGGTACCATATATCAAATGGTAACTCCCCAGGTGGCACAGGTACCTTGCCTGAAAAAGTTCTAAGGCGGCGGTAATTATGACCGCTATCACTTACCTGTCCTCGTACTGTATGGATGTGTTCAACCACCTGCCTCTTCACCTCGGTGGGTACATCGCTAGACACATCTGTCTCACTCAGTACAGGCCCATCCTGGAGATCGCCCAGGGTCTTCTTGTATCGCCCCAAAAGTTTCTGCAACTCCTGCTCGAAGCCGCCATCACCCATGGTCGATGATTCTTCCATCACCCTCGATTCCTCTTCAACTGACATACTCGTTAATGGGAAAAGGTAAAACTACACTTCAGAATACTTATGAAAACAAATTTACTTAAAACCGACAGGGACACAACTCTTAACCTGTCCAATTTCTGGTGGATTACTAAATTTTGACCTAGTTCCTGGTACGTTAAGTAGCAACACTTGCTCCCCTACCTTACCTTGGTGGTTTGCAACCTCTACCAATCACCAGGACCCCAGCGTCACAGCACCTGCTTACAGTAAAAACACCAAAAAGTTATTAAGCAAAGTATCTCACATGCAAGAATTCATCAATGTAGCTTACCCGACCCTAACAACAAATGACAATAACAATCAACATTATCAAATGCAATATCATCTCTGAATATAATACCTAAAATGACTTGAAATATCCTCAAGGTTGGTAGGACTCACTATGAATTTAGTTAATTTCACTTTAACTTTCTACAGGTCTCATAATATCGGGCGCCATTTTCTTGTAGCACATATTACTTGGCATAATATTTAAATGTGCTTTACACCACCACAAGATTCATATGATCAAGGGCAGCGGGGTTCAACATCTGCAGAGTAAGTCGCTTACCGTGAGGAGGATATTTGCAAGACACATCACAAAATAAAATACATAAACAGCTGAACTTCTGGGTAACCTATATGGTTTTCTAATATATTACAATACAATCAAATACTGGGCAACACTCAATATGATACATTTCATATACAGATATAAACTAAATAAAATCCTATTCCTAAGGCCTACTAATACTAAAGCATCGATGAGGCGCAGTCACCAACTGGGGTTGAAAATAATGAGATGTCCAGAGGCCATCGATAATCATCTGCTGGGCACCAGAGGCTAGGCATCAGAGCACCATGAAAGAGAGGGGGCTGCGTCCCACGTCTAAATCAGCATCGGGCATCTAGTGAACACACACGTAGTAGAGGGCGCTGTCCATGTTATAAGGGGCTGTCAGCATCTAGCCGAAGTAGAACTAGGACCACAAGTTTAATAGATTGTAACTACCTGAGCATTTTCAAGTTTTTGTGGAACTAGGCCTATTCCCAACTCGATTATAAAGATATTAAATATAATTAAGAGACACATTTTACCTGCAATGGAATTGGCGCTAGCTTTGAAATATCAGATGGAATCTGGTCGATCCCATGGCTTTTCCCACTATACATAGACAAAATCGCGACATTTTGAACGCCTATCCCTATTCCGTGCTTTGTCTTTTTCATTGAGGGTTAGTTATGTCGTAAAAAATCATATTAAATTGCATTCATTCTGATATATGTGAAAAGGATATCCAGTCGGTGGAAATCACACAAATTCCATAAAAAATAATTCATATAGGAAATGTCTTCAGAATTCATGTCACCCATACACTAGTGCACCCTCAATCATGCATACGCTCGACAAAAGTACGCTACACATGGGCATTTACGAAGAAACGTAAAAACGAATATATGGACCGATGGCTATACAACTCCTCCGTAGATTAGTTCTGCTGTCGACCATCAACACGCCGCATGCACTCCACACTTCGCTTCGTTTCTGATATGATTGTCACACAGGGAAGACGCGGCCAAAAGCGAGGCTCACTTTACTCTGGTCACCAGACGGTCGAGTGTCAATGATCTGTTGGTAATACACACTGTGTTGGCTTCCTATTAACATTGCTGGTGTGTAACGGTGTGCTGCTATTATGTAATGCTAGAACTTACGTTGAGCCACTGTGTCTTCGAGAATCATCCAAATGCTAAGTCGACATGCCAACTGAGACATTGACACTCAGCTGTATGGCGGAAATATCATCACCAAAAATTAGAAGTGCCATGAGCGTTTCACCGCCCCTTCCTAGGGTCCAGGATCGTGCCGGTTTCAGACATCGAGGCCCTGGCAGTGATATGGACAGTACTGTAGGCCTAACTCAACATGACGTTGACGATTACGACTATGAAAGTTTGCCAGAAACATCAACACTAACCACTCATATGATGGCAGGGGCCATTGCGGGAATCATGGAACATTGTGTTATGTATCCTGTAGATTGCGTAAAGGTAAGGCCACTGAAGTGGGAGAAATTTGCAATCTACTATAATGTACCTAGCCTAGTAGTATGCTGTTTCACAATCGCATTCTTCAGACATGTGGACATCACTGTATTTATTATTCCGTCCAATACGTTAGGATAGTGTATAGGCCTAGGCCTAGCCCTTACCATAGCATGGTGGTACCATGAGTCGATCATGAGTCGATAGTATACCCTGTGTATACTATGTACGTACTGGCGCCGTTTAATGTACTGATCGACTCAATGTACACTTACTATACTACTAATAACTAGGCTAGGCTGTAACGTTACTCGTTAGTGTAGCACGTAAGGCATAGTAATACTTAAGGTATTAGCCTAATAATACTACTAACACTAATCTACGTTAGTCTAGGACTAGATTAACTTCAATCAGGATTACAGACAGGTTTGAATAATAGAAATACCTATTATTAGTATTTCACAGTAGGCCTAGGGCTAATTGTTAGGGAGCAACAATAAGTTGCAGAATACAGGTCCCATTCGAACGTGCCTTTTGACAATGACAATAGTTGAGAAGTGGACCTGTATTCTATAGCCTAGTTCTTTTGTGAGGATCATATCCATTTATAGAGAATTCATTAATAATACCCAAAATGCAGCCTAACAGCCTGGTCATAAGCCTTAAGGAATTGTAAGTCAAGGCCATGGTCCCAGGTTACTGGTACCCTGGAGTTTTGATTAGCTTGATTAGTGAAAACCCTGTGCACTCTTCAGTTATAAGCCTAAGCTAGAGTGGCGTAAGGGCATTGGTATGAAAGTAAAATTTGCCATCCAGGAGAATCTTACTTAGTGCAGAAACTGATGTGGAATAGGCCTAGACCAAACTTAATTTGGTTTGGCTTGGTTCAAAAATATTTTTTGGACTGTGCAAAATGGATATTGACACACCTTGATGTACACCTGCATACATTTTGTGACCCACAAAAGTAGAACTTGGACACACCCTTCGTTACATAATTTACTGTACATAACACATGTTTGACACACCCTTCCCTAGGGTCATAGGGTGCTTCATGCAATTGATAACTAGAGCATAACATCCACATACAGAATGCATGTGGTGAATGTTCACATTTGTCAAGTTGTATTACTGACTCTTGCTACCATCAATATCCCATGCATTCATGTGGTTTCAGCATCGGTTGCGAAGATATTGAAGTTTTAAGAATTTTACTTTAAGCCCCACCCACCCATTAATAATCATGTCATGGACAACAAAAACAATAGGGAACATCTACTCATCATGGTGCATCTACTGTATCTTTTTACATATGACATTGATTTAACATGTCATTGTTGAGATATCATGTTTACGAGCAAGCTGTCACATCACCCACACACACACACACACCAACTTGATCGCATAGGTAATTCGGCCTTCGGCATCGTAACTAATAAATCAATCAACCTCAGTTTGGGCTACATTATGAGCTATTGTCTTTTTATTGAAAATTAGTGGTGGGAAGAAGCAGTGCTAGTAGACCCGAGTGCTGGTTACTGCCACCCGACACCACCCACAATGGATACAACCCTGCATATATATGCAATGT